>SNQJ01S0053311.1:42993-67303 GCA_010110895.2 Picea sitchensis
ATGGTTGACCTTCGTTTACCATGATCTAATTATGGTGGGCCATGTTGATTATGTTTAACCACTTACCTTAATGACCTTAGCAATACATTATTAAATTATTACTACATCAATAATACATTATTGCATTAATATAATGTAAAAACTAAACTATTAATACATTAATGTATAATGTAACATTTCAAATTATTTACTCACTAATACATTAATTGACAATGATATTGGTTTATTGTGGTTGACCATGACCACGGTTGACTATGGTTGACCAGGGTTTATTATGGTCGGCCATACCCATAGCTGACTTTCATTGACAATGTGGATCTGATTATGGTGGGCCATGTTGATTATGTTTAACCATAGTTTACTATGGAACTACTGCATTGCACTGTTGATCATGTTTTGTTCGTCATATTGTGACATCAGATTTGTTAGTCCCATTGTGACATCAACTTTTGTCCGTCACATTGTGACATCAACTTTTCTTCGTCACATGAGATTGTAAGATTATGGTCATCAAATTATGACAAAGGATTTTTTTTGTCACATTATGGCATTGGAATAAGTTAGTCACAATCTAATAGTGGGCTATGTTCATCACATTGTGATGTTGGGAAATGTTTTTCTCATTGCAATGTTGGTCTATGTTTTTCACATTGCCACATTTGGTTGTCTATATCACATTGTGACAATGAGTTGTGTTCATATCATTGTGATATTTGGAAATATCTGTCACAATGTGACGTCGAATACGGGTGTCACATTCGAACATGAGGGTATGTTCGTCACATTGTGACATTAATATGGTTGGTAGATTGCAACGTTATTATGTTCGACACATTGCGACGTTTGGAAATGTTTGGCACATTGTGACCTCGGAATATGTGTGTGACATTGCGACGACAAGGCGATAAACAACACATTGCTACGTCTAGCAATGTATGTCATAATGTGACATTAAGATATGTGCATCACATCTAAACACATTAAAGTATAATGTATAATGTAATTTATTAATTAATTGATACATTAATAATGTAATGTATTCATTCATTAATACATTTATACAATATTAATTAATACGATACTAAAGTATTAATACACTAATAAAGTAATACATTAATAATACATTATTAGAGAAACAATACAAAAAAATATATTTTAAACATTTAATACATTTAACATATTAAATGCATTGCCAATGTATTAATATTTGAAAAAATTAATAAAGTATTAATACATTAATGTATAATGTAACATACTAATTAATTGATACATTAATAATGTAATGTATGAATTAATTAACATATTTATACAATATAAATTAATACAATGCTAGAGTATTAATACAATAAAGTAATATGTTAATAATACATTATTAGAGTAATAATAAAAAAAATACATTTTATACATTAATTAAAACATTACTAAAGTATTTATACATTCAAAGATTATTGAATGACTAATACAGTGATAAAGTAATACATTTATAAAGTGGTAATACATTGGTAATATATTATTAAACTATTAATACATTAATAATACATTATTGAATTAATAAAATGTAAAAATTAAATTATTAATACTTTAATATATAATGTAAGATGTTAAATTATTGATACAATAATACATCACTTGACAATGAGCATGGTTCACTATGATTCACCATGACCATGGTTTCTTACGGTCGACCATGAGCATGGTTAACTTTTGTAGAGCTTGGTTGACATTGGCAATGAAAGGTTGACTATGATTGATCATGGTTGTCCTTCACCATGGTTGATTGTAGTTGACCATGGCCATGGTTGACTATGGTTGACCAAGGTTTATTATGGTTGCCCATGCCCACAACTTTCCTTCATTGACCTTGTGGATCTAATTATGGTGGGCCATGTTGATTATGTCTAACCATAGTTTACTATGGCACTACTGCATTGCAATGTTGATCATTTTTTGTTTGTCTCATTGCGACATCAGAATTTGTTCATCGCATTGTGACATCAAATTTTGTTCGTCACATGAGATCGTAAGGTTATGTTCATCAAATTGTGATGAAGATTTTTTATTGTCACATTATGGTGTTGGAATAGGTTTCTCACAGTCCGATTTTGGGCTATGTTCATCGCATTGTGATGCTAGGAAATGCTCATCTCATTGCAATTTTTCTCTATGTTTGTCACATTGCCACATTCGGTTGTGTACATCACATTGCGACAATGGGTTGTGTTTGTCCCATTGCAATGGTTCGAAATGTCTGTCACAATGCAATGTCAGGATACATGTGTCACATTAGAACACAAGGATATGTTCATCACATTATGATGTAAAGGTTATGATTGTCACATTCTGATGTCCATTTATGTTTGTCACATTACGAAGTTACTATTTTTGGTAGATTCTAACTTTATTATGTTTGACACATTGTGATCTTGTGTGTCACATTGCGACTACAGGGCAATGTGTAACACATTGCCACGTCTCGAAATGTCGTTCACAATGCGACATCAAGATATGTGCATCACAATGGAATGTGAGGAAATGTTCGTCTCATTCCAATGTTGGTATATTTCTGTCACATTTCCACATTCGATTGTGTACAACACAATGCGACTATGGGTTGTATTAGTCCCATTGTAAATTTTTGAATTTTTTTTCACAATGCGATGTTAGGATATGAGCGTCAAATTGGAACACGAAGATATGGTTGTCACATTGCGACGATAGGGCTGTGTTCATTACATTGCGACTTTGTTTATGTTCGTAACATCGTGACAACAGGGCTATGTTCATCCATTGCAATGTTTGGAAATGTTTGTCACATTGCGACGTTAGGATATGTGCATGACATTGCAACATGATGAAAATTTCATCACATTATGATGGCAGGGTGATGTGTGATACATTGCAACATCTATTAATGTTCGTCACATTGCAACAGTACTATCCACATTATGATGAAATGGTTGTGTTCATCAGATTGTGACGTCAGTTTATGTTTTTGACATTGTGACATTACTATCTTCGACAAATTGTAACATTACTATGTTCGACAGAGTGCGACGTTACTATGTTCAACACATTACAACATTACTATGTTTTTCATGGTGTAACATCCAATTTTTTCGTCAGATTACAATTTTTGGGCATCTTCATCACATGATAAGGTTTGTTTCTATTTGACGCATAACGAAAAATGATTTTTTAGCATAGTTTTGAAAAAATATCTAAGTGTTTCATTTGTGAAAAAGATAACTTTGAACTGATGAGATATATTACATAGAAGGAAACTTAGAATCATACTTGTATTTTGTAAGTTAGTATTTTTATTATTATTTTAAACAATTTAAGTTAATCAACAAAATAATCATTTATAAAATGTGTGAAAACAAAAGATAAACAATTATAATTATTATAATGAAAACTAGTTTCCAAAAATGAATTTATAAACATAAAAACATGGTCTAAATCCTAATATTATTATACTTCCCTCTTAACATTTTTATAGATAGAAAACATTAAAAACATAATATTCATTAATAAGTATAAACCTACGATCCACTATGACTAAAAACTCATAATGTTATTTAAGTTAATACATAGTAAGATGAATAAGTTTAATTGACCAGTTTAGCACTAAGAAAATGCAAGAATGTTATTTAGAAACTTCTTTATAATGATTAAATTTAGGACTTTAAAAACTCTTAATAATTGTTAAATTAGACTTTATGAGCTTTGTTTTATTACTATTTCTATATATAGATATGTACATAATTATTGAGGCTTATGGTTTTAGTGTTTCATATAGACATGTTGGTATAATATTTGTTGTCATTTTATGTTTATGCTTTTATGTTTTTAAGAGTACATCTAAATAATTAAATAATTTTATTTATAAAAAAATATTTTATTAAATTTATTATTATTAATTTAATTTCAAAAAAAAGAAAATAACTTATTTAATTTTAAAATAACTATCACGGAAAAATCACTCTTATAATTGAATAAGTAACAATACAATATATCAATAATACAAAAAATTATAAATATTTTTTATTAAGATTTTAGACATGGATTTGCATATCATGTAACCCTAAACTACTGAACTAACACCAAACTAATATGAGTCTTCTTTATTCATTGCATAGTAAACTAATATCAACTGAGGGGCATTGCCAGGATTCCTCCACTTTTCTTTTCGGTGAATTCCTTATTAAATACCTTTCAGTTTTCATTAACATTTTTACATATTTTTCATCATTAACAAAAAAATAACCTTAACCCAAATTTTATTTTAACTCTAACTCTAATAATCATTATTAAAAATTATAGAATGTTTAATGATTTAAAAGGTCACACACTAAATAAAATTAAAGATAATGTTTAATGATTTAAATGTCTCATAATAAATTCAAACTTATGGTGTTTAATGAGCTCCATATATTCATATTTTTCATTAAGCATCTATTCACACTAACTTTGCACATTAATTAGTTTGTAACAATGCTTATTATTGGAATTAATCTCCATATATTCATATTTCTCATTAACCATCTATTCATTTAAGAGTGCTTTCATTTGTTTATGTCACCAATGAAAAGCTTAAGAGAAATGGTGAAAACTTCCAAAAATGAATGTTTATGATGAAGATCTTCATATATTAATTAAATTTCAATTTTATGTATTAAAAAAATTATAAAAAATTATAAAAAAGTTACAATTCTTATTAGTGAAAATCCTATTTTTGAATATATAAATGAAAAAATATATATATAAAAAAATCACTTTTAAACTTCCAACCTAAACTTTAGCCTTAATACTAAGCAAGCATAAATTAGATATAAGCATAACATGAATTAGGTATAAACCCCAAGGGAAATTAATGGAGATTACCAAAATGTCTGGCATATTATTGTTTGGTTGTCTTAAACTTCATAAGATTAAACATTACCATAAATCCATTGATCACTACTCCCATATTTATCCATTGCATGTCGGTTGCAGAGTGCCTCCTCTAAGATGCTTTGATGAGGCACACATATTATAACTAAACTTGAGCCCTCCCACATATTATAACTTCTTAGAGAATTGTGTGAGAGCCTTTGTGCCAACAACCAAATTTTCACACTACTAGAAATCAAGGAGACAACAACCACATTTTCACACTAATCTAATCAAGCAATTTTATAAAATTTAACATAAAAATGAAAAAATCTCCCCAACTGTCAAACACAAGGAAACATAAAACACTACTGTGTATCACTTGATGAATTAGGGACGTTGCATGAGGAATGGTCTCTGCTGGCTATTTTCACACTACTAGAAATCAAGGAGACAACAACCACATTTTCACACTAATCTAATCAAGCAATTTTATAAAATTTAACATAAAAATGAAAAAATCTCCCCAACTGTCAAACACAAGGAAACATAAAACACTACTGTGTATCACTTGATGAATTAGGGACGTTGCATGAGGAATGGTCTCTGCTGGCTCCCACGGGCAGTGAAAGCTTCCAGAAGACGTCGATCCATTTCTGGGGCAGAGSCGGGTCGGACGTTTCGCGTTCCCATGCGGATCGGCTCTCTCCACCGAAGAAGGGCTGAATGATAATCGCCCCTTTGATATGCRGAGGCTTCACATCCGTTTTCGCGGCCCGCATTGCAACGTGATGAGCGATGTTACCCGCCGGACTGTCTCCGGCCAAGAAGCACCGCGAAAAATCGCAGTACGATCTACAAGGTGAATATTAATATTAGAGTTAGTATTATATTAATTTATAAAATATATTTTTCTTCCTTTAATAGATCATGTTTTTAATATTTTTATGGTAGACTTGTAATTACTTAATTCCTTAATATGGAAAAAAAATTATAATAACTAAATTTTGTAATAATTAATTTTTTTATAATGGAAATTTTATTATATTTAAAAGGGATTCTCTAGCAATAGAAATATGAGATTACAAAAAAAAGCTTACACCAACTTAAGAAGTAAATATCTTAGGTTGGCTTACATGTGGCCTACTTCACAAAAACACATTACAACCTTATAACATAAAAATTAACAATAAACATCAACACTTTCTTCTTGTCCATCATTAGTCTTTGGAGAGATTTTCTTCATTGGGTCCTTCGTTTGGATGGGTGTAATAATATAGATAGAGACATCAACACCTTCTTCTTGTCCATCATTAGTCTTTGGAGAGATTTTCTTCATTGGGTCCTTTATTTGGTTGAGTGTAATAATATAGATAGAGTATCCTTTCAAAAATTAAGAGATAGGTTACAAATTATATTACACTCTACTTTAAGGATGTCAATCTTTTTTTTCTATTGCACTTATAGTTTCATGATATTTGTTGACTCATAGATGCATATATGCTCGTTCTTAATGAATTTAGAAGACACCAAAATCACTATGCTTATATTTGAGTGAAAGAGTTCGTCATGTCTTTTCACTACTCTCCAAAATTATTGCACAACCCTCTTCTCCATGATGTTCATGAAGATGATGTAGAACGGTTAAACCATCACTATAAGTTTTGTTCAAAGATACACAAATAATAATACCATAACTTTTCTAAACCTAGAAGGAAAAACCCAAAAAATCTACAAAGAAGTTACTACACCCAAGAGTGAGAGTGTCTAATCCAAAAACCAAGGTAAGTAAATACTAGCTATGAAACTAGAGTCTAAGCACCTCTCTTGTCTCGTAATTTACACCCAATCTTCACTATCATTCCAATCCTTATTTGACGCCCGATTGCCACCAAAAATTTTCAGATGACCCAAACCAAGAGGAGGAGAAGCAAAAAGAAAAGTGAAACCAATGCAATCCCAACAAACAAAATTAAAACTTTCGAACAGTGGCGAAGCTTTCCTTAATTTTTAGCCTCTAGATTCAACCACTTTCAAATTACAGACATTCCAAGTTAAAACATAAAGATCGACACACAAATTCCAGAATTCAATCAACAACCACTCTTCTCTACTATTGTTTCTAGTGAGACTGAACTAGAAAGGCTATCAATGAAAAAAGTACCAATACAGAGTAAAAACTAGAGACCAAAGAAGAAGCATCTGAATAATAAAGGCCAAGATTTTTCTGATACCCTATCTCTATACTCTACCACCATAAGAATATAAACATTACTCAACCACCATCAGAATATAAACATTTCGTATCATAACACAAAGGGCGACACGCCACTCAAGACTAAGAGAATTACTCACTAGATGGCTCGGTGTACCTATAGACCAACCAATTTTGCACCCGTATCCAAGCCTCGACCAAGCCATTACCCGAGAGGTCCTATACCAAACACCAACCAAGAATTCTATAACCACCAGCATGGATGTCATTCACATGATGAAAGGATTATAACATGTCATCAATTCACCCATCCCAATGCCATTACTATGTGTTGTAAAGATTCCGATCATGCTCTAATAAATGAGAATGGTTCACCAATTTAACAATAAAACTTAGGGAACATGTATGATCTCATAATTCTCCTTTTTGAACAAAGTACCCAATTCTTCATTTAAGTCTCTTTTGATGTGGTAATAAGAGATTTTAGAGAAGGATTTGTCTTCTTGCTTAGTTCCAATAATTATGTTTTTTTGTTTGTTTTTGTGAAATGAATTTGCCAACTCTAACATTTTCTTCTTTGACAAGGATAAACAAAATAATAGCATATGCCTCTTCTTTGACAAGGATAAACAAAATAGCATATGCCTCTTTCAAAAATGTGTAATCCCCACTGCATAATAATAATTAAACTTTAACTACGAAAAAATATTTGATTACAAAATACATACAACAATTTTCTATTACAAAATGCATATAACAATTTTCTATTTCATCATTGTTAGAATTTTTATTTTCCATTACTCGTTTTGATATTTTGTGATTTTGTTAATGTAAATCAATCTCGAACATGATTAGCATCAACTACTCTTTTTGATATTTTGTTAATTTCGTGCAATCAATCTCGAACATGGTTAGCATAAAATATCTCCAGATGATAGATTTAAATTATTTTGTAATCATTGTGGAACATGATTAGCATAAAATATTTTCATATTATACATTTTAATTATTTTGTGATAAAAATTTATATTTTTTAAAATCCGTAATGTCTGCCCTTAAATTAATTAATTAAAAAACTATAATTCTTTTGGTCCCTTTGTCTGATTTGGTCCTTCATAGATCCACGATTGAAGTGAGTCGATGCTAGTGTACTTCAAGCTTCAAAGCATCATTGACCCCTTTTTAAATGGTCAGAGCCAGTAACATCTACAACCGAATGAACATGAGATTCTGAAATTGTGCATATCCAAGGTTCGAATGCCGCTGGGCGCATCGATGCTTTATTTTTCAGGGGTCAGAAATAATAACAGCCGCACCAATGAAACAAGAGATCTGCACATGATTTGATGACAGATTTCCGGATAACAACACCACTGTAGAGCAGAGCAGCTGTTTGCAGCATTCCCACCGGGTTCCTCTAAATAACAAGCCAAGACTTTGCAGGGATGTTAAGAATGTTCAGGTCGGTCGATGTCGGTGGCATTTGGACGGCCCCACGTGGGAGCAGGTAAGAGTAAGACTTTGCATATGTGACTTTTGGAAGCCAACTCTGACTTTTACGTCACAGCCATGCACGAATTGCCTATTCAAGGTGGGAACACAGGTAAGCAATTTTTTCCCAGTCTTACACATCCAATGGAAATTCATAAAAATGCGAAAATGATGCATGGATTTCTATAGTACTGTATGTATCGTGCCTGTAATTTCAACTCAGTGGAAAGTACATTAACCAAACCTCTCAAGTAGCAATTCTAAATGAAAGGATGAGACTATTTTTCGTCGAAATTTGATTCTGATGTTATACTAAGAATCCATCTATTATGGATTAGGTCACATCCATCGGTATCCCTGGGAGGGTTCATAATCCCGCGCAACACGATAATAGGCAACCAAAAACTGATGGAGGTTAAATGCATTAACAGAGTAAGCAAAACGTGCAGCATCTATTGATATAAATATTTTTTGAAAGCAAAGGAAGGAGATGTTTGATTTATTTTAGTGTTTAATTTCCACTTTTGGTTAAATTGAGTGGATGAGTTCGTAATGTTTTATCATGAATCTTGGGAAATCATGTCAAAATGAAATTACAAAATGCTTGTGTGTATGAGAGATGCGTTGGCAACGCTATATGGAATCTTGAGAGAGCATGTTGAAAGATATATGAAAGAAGCCAAATTAAAAATCCAACTGCCTTGAGGGGAGCAAGGAGAGGAAGAAGGAAAAGCGAGCAGGGAGAAAGGAGAGGAATGAAGGAAAAGAGCATGGAGAGGAAGAAGGAAAAGCGAGCAGGGAGAAAGGAGAGGAATGAAGGAAAAGCGAGCAGGGAGAAAATGAGGATATTTTATAATTATTAGTAATGAGAAAAACACTTGTGGGGAAGGGAGTGAAACAACTTGCACCAAGGATTAGTAGGGTTTATCAAGAAGAATTGAGTGATAATGCTAGGTAAACTAATGAAGTCTCAATAGAATTAAAATGCTAGGTAAATTAATGAACGCCAAGAAACTTCATGAGCAAGGTTGACTAGGCACATACATTATGTGAAAAATAAAATAGTTTTCTCTTAAAAGAGAGACAAGGTTGACCAACCACATGTAAGATGAGAGAAACAAAAATCTCATCTCTCAAAGGAGATGAGAGGAGCTGAGGTTGATGAACCAAACAGTAAGTGGGAGACAAAAAATCCCCTCTGAGAAGTGTGAGGTTGACCAAACACATGCAAGGTGTTAGAAACAAAAGTCTCTCTCTAGATGAGACTAGGTTGACCAATCCCACTCTCTAGAAGAGATTAAGTTGACTAGCCACAAACAAGGTGTGAGAAACAAAAGATTATTTCTCAAAAGAGATAACATTGATCAACCATATGGATAGAGGTGTGAAAAAAAAAACACAACCACATGTACAGTGTGAGAAACAAAATTTCAACCCCTTGGAAGAGCCAATATTGACCACCCACATGCAAGAGGTGAGAAACAAAAATACCACCCACACACAAGACTTGAGAAACAAAAATCCCTTCTCTTAGAAACTGTTGCCCTTCTGGAAACTCTGCTGGTGTCGATAAAAAAGGAGACGCCACTCCAAGAAGCAAAGGGCTTCATGAAATCAATTGAGATGAAATCAGGTACTGATAGGTAACATGGACAAAGTCAAGATGTGGTGAGAATCAAGACTTCCCTTGGTTGGGTAATTTTGAAGGGGGATTGGCAACAACCGTAAAACTGTATCTAGTGTCAAGGGGGTGACTAGATGTGGGGTTAAATTGTGCCATAGGCTTGACAAAGTGGACAAACTCATAGATCGTGAGTACATGGATTTTTGGATACTTGGGGTTCGTGAACGATGTCGGAATGAAAAGGGGAGACTGGATGCCCCAACCAAGGGCGACATGGGTTACGTTGCTGGGAAAAAAGAAGGTCATCACGGGTGATGACAAAAAACTAAGTAAATGTTGGAAACAAGGGCTTTTTACAATTACCAAATAAATAAAGAATAATTTGGGCTAAGTGTACAGATACAGAAACGGGTGCCCCAGTACAAGAGGGCATGGCCTATGAGGGCGCAAGTTGTGAAGAGACTGGTGGAGGGTGGAGGCCCCATGGGTGGGTTTCTGATGAGGTAAATGAATGGTGGGAAATCTGCAGATGGGAAAAATTATGGTGGATGAGATGGAGGGCTAATGATGTTGCAGAGGTGTAGTCAAGAGAACCGAGATGATATAACCTAGGAGCCCACTGGGATAGCTAACAATATGATGAGAAGAAGTATGTGGCTATTATTCTCATAATTGTAGAAGACTATCGTCACTCCCATCCCTAGGGGGTGAAATGAGCATGAGTGTCAAGTTTCCAAGGGGAGCTATGAATGGGACAACTCATCTGGGGGAGAGTGCTACCAAGTGATAGTACCAAAATGTAGCAGAGGTGATGGTACTACCGAGGTGGATGTCTGGATCCTAAAGGTGAACGTCAGAGGGTGTGACTGGGAGATGCAATTGATTTTCAGAGGGAATAATTACATGCTAGTGTCGAACATATACCTGAAGGGGTTGCGTCGTTTGTGATGAACAAGTACCTACACACATAAAAAAAAATGCCCGACGTGAACAATATCTGATGATAAATAACATATAACAACTATCTGATAATTTTGAACATGAGCATGCGTACTTGAACGCGATGTCATAGAAATGCTCCCCGAGGCCAAGTTCAGATGATGGCCCAGAGAATGTGACTATGTAGGTCGTATTCCTGAAGGATAATGATCCATCTAGAAAATTTTCCATTAATTTGTTGTCAACTAAGAAACTACTGCATGGGGTTAGAATCTGCTACGACTTTGGTAGTTCGGAGCAAGATATAGTGTCACATCTTTTTTACTGCGAGGAAAACTGTGAGGGTGAGTTTCTTATCATGATTGTATTTCAGGGGTGGTCCTGAAATATTTTTACTGATGTATTAAATAACATGTTCATGCCCATCATCCCCTAATTGGATGAGGACTCCTACTACTGAGACGATTGAGGCTGACAAGTAGAGAATGTAATTAGGATCATAGTCTAGAAGACTAATCAAAGGGGCATTGGATAGGGCCAGTTTCAAATCATCAAAAGGGGTTTGAGCATGTTAATCCCATCGAAATGGGATAT
The DNA here is from genome assembly GCA_010110895.2 of Picea sitchensis. Taxonomy (NCBI): domain Eukaryota; kingdom Viridiplantae; phylum Streptophyta; class Pinopsida; order Pinales; family Pinaceae; genus Picea; species Picea sitchensis. The sequence goes on from SNQJ01S0053311.1 coordinate 54,729, forward strand.
CATAATACAATAAGCAGAGGAAATCATGCGCACGAGAGGTGTAATCTAGGACAAAGAGACGTAAAAAGTTAGCTTTGCCTTGTAGGCTTTGCAGTTGGCGTAAATTCTTAGGTGGTGGAATTTATGTGATAGCTTGGACCTTGAGGGGGTCCACTATGATGCCATGTTGGGAGATAATGAACCCAAGAAGGCCTCTGGAGGTGACGCAAAATACACACTTGAGGGGGTTCAAGCGGATATGATACTGGCGAAATCATTGAAAAATTATGCGTAAGTCGTCTAAATGATGAGTGCACTTCTTGGATCGAGCAGTGAGGTCATCCAAGTAAGAGAGGATGATGCGAGAAAGATCATGGAAAATATAAGTCATGGCCCATTGAAACGTAGCACCTTCATTCTTGAGTCCAAAAGGCATGACACGATAAGAAAAAGTGCCCCATGGGGTAGTAAAAGCAGTTTTATACTGATCTGATGGATGGATTTGGATTTTATTGTAGCCGGAGAACCCATCCATGAAGGAAAAATCCTCCTGGCTGACACAGTCTTCGATAATTTGGTCAATGAAAGGGGTTGTAAAGTTGTCTTTGGGACAAGCATGGTTGAGATCACCAAAGTCAGTGCAAACGCGAATAGTGCCCTATTTTTTGTTAACGGGGACGGTGTTGGAAACTAATGAGGTATACGCAATGGGGCAAATGAACCCAACATCGCGTAACTTGTCAATTTTGGCTTTGATAGCCGTAACTTTAGATGGGTGAAGGGGGCGCTGCTTTTGACAAACTGGGGCGACATCTCACCATGTGTCGATGCGATGTTCGACTATGGAAGGATAGAGGTTGGGCATCTCCATATATGACCAGGAAAAAATATCCTGGTATTCTTGAAAGAGATCTTTGTAAGATGTGAGTTCTTCAGGGTAGCATGCGGCGCCAATGGTGATTTCTTCTACGATTCCTAATTTGATGGAAATGTCAATTTTGACGGTGGGGGAGATATTGGCCATGTTTTCTTCTTCAAAATCATCTGGGGTAGGGATAGGGTTGTTGAACCAATCTCTATGCCCTGAAAGAATAAAATCCTTGGTTTCAATTGTGCATATGGAATCTTGGCTAGGGGGGTGAAAGGCTTCTTGTGAGAGAAAAAACACTCGCTGATGGAGCACATTCCATGGGCAATCGGGGGTAGTGGGTTCCTCCACGATATCTTCATCGCAGTGGAAAATGTAAGAATACAGGGGATCCGAGGAGGTGACAAGGGGGATTGCAAAAGTGTGATTATCCTCAAGTGGCCAGGATGTAGAGGGGTTATCGCATACTAGGTGCAAGGATGTAGAGGGGTTATCGCATACCGGGTGCGAGGACGTAGAGGGGACATATCATACTAGGTGTGAGGGCTCGCTTGGCATAAACCAAATGTCGAGGTGTTGTGGGTGATAAACTGTGTTAGGGGGAAAGATTTCATGTGGGAAATTTACCAGAGAATTGGGAGGATTTGGGGGAATGTCCTCAGACAGTCGATCGATGAACCATGGCAGGATGGGAAGTGACTCAGGTTCAGGGGCGGTAATATTGACAATATCTAGAGAGTGCAGTATGAGTGGTGAGTGCTATAGCGGGAAAACCCCTCTACGGACTACACCAGGGTTCTAAAGTGCAGGCAGAGTTAACCCTCTAAAGTCTCCTACTTTTTATCAACTATCCTGACATTACCCCACAATCATACATAAAAGAAAAAGTATAGGGATCCAGTAGGCATACCTTAAACTCCATGTCCGGTGTCGATCCCTTTGTGCTTGATTGTTTCCCGGCTACAAGTCTCCTCCCAAGGTTGACCTGCATTCACCAAAAGACAAACAATAAACTACAAGCATGCATTCTATATATGGATTAGTGGGTTAGACATCATAATTAAGAAATGTAAAGAAATCATAAAGATTTAAGACGTCATTTGGCGGGACCGAAAAAGTACTTATTTATATTAATCTCACAAAATTTGTTTACAACATGAAACCGACACTGCTCCTCGAACTCAGTCCTGGGCTCCTCTTCACCATGCACCAACTACTTCCTCGTATTCTTCTCCTCTTTAGTTCTCTCTAGGGAAATGGTAAGGTTTTGAAAAGGAGGAAGAAAGAATTCTGGCTCAAACTCACATTGTGGTTGCAAGATATTGGGGAAAAGTGGGAGTATTGAAATGGGAAGAGTTTTTATGCTCTTGTGCCTCTCTTTGAAATGGGGATCCAACACCTTATTTTATAGGCCAAAATAAATAATAACAGTTGGGGTAGTTGGAGATGGGCAGTTAACTGATTAAGTAATGGCCCAGAAACCCGTATCCCTTTTCAATTTTATTTTTTCGTTATTTTTTGTGAATGTACACAGGTTGTAGTGGTTCAGCAAGTGTGTGTACATGGGTATTAGTGGTGTAGGGCGTGTACACCTTCAAAACAATGGTTTTTAGAAGATTTGCTTAGTGATGGCTTGGAAAAGATAGCAAGTAAGATGGCTTGATGTTAGGAATGCATGTCTAGTGTAGTTTAGGGTTGAAACAGATGCCCCCTAATGTGTGAGGTCAGAAGAGCATCTGATGGCCGAAATACACTACAAATATTCACCAATGTATGAAGCGAGTGAGCCCAGGGACCAGAGTTCAGGAGGTGCCATCTGCAAAATAACAATTTGTCTCATCGAGGCGGGCATACCCATGCTCGGGATAAAATAAAATCATGGTTGTCAATCAAATACACTGCAGATCCATGTCATATATATATAAAGTGTAGTTGCGAGCAATACACAACGAATCTACATCTCAAAATCAAAATATATACATGTATAGTATCCATCTTCAAGAATCCAATGACGCATGATGGCTGGAGATGAGGTCTTTAGAGCTTGAGAAACAACTTCAAAATCTTCAAAACTTGGGTAGGAGTGTAATATCAGTGTACGAATTCACTACCCAGAGATCTTCAATGGCTCGTCGGGAACAGAAAAGAGGATCTCGGTGATCAGGCAAAGAAATTGATTTATTTTGACCAAGGACTTGATTGGTTGTTTGGGGTGGATGGGCATGAGAACAAGAGACAAACTGTAGAAGGGCCAACTCAAGTTTTAGTAAAACTTCCCTTAGACAAAGCACAAAAAAATATGAGACTCAGGCAACATGGCATTAACATAAGTTCATGATGCAGGAGGCAATGCGAACTCTCCATATGTTTGGAAGGGTAACCAAACAGAGGAGGACACAACTCTATGTAGCGAGAACAACTTCCTAATATCATATTGAATCCTAGAGCTTGACGAAAAAACAAAAGGATGTGCTTTGTCCAAGGGCGACTCATTGTACTGTCAACAAAAAAAAATACTTTTTCCTTCCTCTTTTTGGGATATATTTGATCTTTTTTTGTATTTTTCAATAATTTTGGAAATATTGAAAAAGAATAAAAGAATTCTACTTTACAAAGGAGGAACGAGTGTCGCAGACATACTAGTTCCAAGCGTAAGGAACACACTGATGCTCAGAGCAAGGGGACATATACAGGAAAAGGACACTTGGGAAAAATCCTCCATGGGTCAAGGTGTCAAGACGCAGAGGAAAAGTGCTACAAGGCTTGCGTATAAGGCATGCTTCAAATGGTTCAGTTGATAGCAACATGGAGCCAGAATTAGGCCAAAGATGCAGGGATGCAAATGCGATTAATAAGACACAATGATAATTCCCTTCGATGTAATTTTAACGAGCCCAGAGAAGGTAAGATCAACAATTTTTCATTTTTATAGAGTCTGAAAAAGAATAAAAGGAGACTCCACTGGGGTACCTTTTTCGATGGTAGTCTAGTCGACTCAAAAAAGGGGTAAACTAGCTCTGAACAGACGTCTATGCAAAATCATTTTAATGAGTTTGACAAAGACAAGATCACTTGGCCATCTTTTCATATTTAAGAAGTCTGAAAAGAGCTTAACTATGGACTCCATATGGGGTGTTCATCTTGACCAATTTTAACGAGTGTGAAGAAAAAAGGTCACTCGACAATCTTTTCAATTCTAGGGAGTCTGAAAAGAGCTTAACTATGGACTCTGTGGGGGTTCCTTTTTCGTAAATTTAGTCCCTCGGGCACGAAAAAGGGTTAAACTTATACCTAAGAATACTCTTCTAGACCGAGGCTCCTAGATTATACCTTTGTTTGTACAGTTGACCATCCAGACCGAAAAAGGGGTAAACTACCGCCGGATAGACGTGCCTTCAAATTTTAGTTTGGCGAGCATGAAGGGAAACATGATCGCTCGACAATCTTTTCATGTTTAGAGGGTTTGAAAAGGGCTTAAAAGAAGACCCATTGTATTGGGAGTCCTGAGGGTGAGGTCAAAAGCGATAATGAATTATGCAAGTGAGGCTCAAACTCGTAATTAGGAATGACTAAAAAAGGTACTCCAGAGCCTATAATCATTAGCGATGACATGGACACCAAAATGCAACTAGGAGCTACCTAGGGCATCCATATGAAGGTAGGCTCTACCACTAAATTATGAAACTTATAGAGAAGGAGTGAGGGTTTTGTGTCACAATTTGGTGGGATCGATCCTATGGTAAAGAGAAAAAGACAACGAGGTGCAACAAGTGGAGGTGGAATCCTATCTTACATGCACAAAGTTGGAAAAAATGACTTTTTACCAAAAGACCTTTAAAAATGACCCAAGTCTCAAAAATTTTCCAAATACTGGAAGTAACATGTATCATAACATCCCCAAAGAAACTCAAGAACCATACTAAATGATTTTCAAGCTAGAAAAAATGACAAGAGGGTCCAAAAAATGACAAAAAGGGGCCAAAAAGTCTATAAATAGAAGTTGTCAGCTCATTATCACCATTGTAATTTGAGAATTGACAGAAAAGTAAAAAGCACCCCTTTGCCGAGAGAGTTGATTCTAGGAGCTTCAGTAGACGAAACGAACTTCCGCTTGGACCAAGTACAAACTAACCCCTCCTGCATTTTCATTCTTCCTTTTTGCATTTATTTTTGTTTTTTTGGGGGACGTTGACCTTTAAAGAGGTAAGCGTCGTGTGTATGTGGGTTGTCCAAGAATAGCCCACGTTTGCACATGGGAAGAATATAATTTTCCCACGTACACACACGACTGTCACCAAGACAACCCACGTACACCCTCGAATAAGTAGAAAAATAAAAAAATGCAAGTGTTAAGTCCCCATGACTTTGTCATTTTGCAGGATGTATGTTCATTGGAGAGGGAGAGAGCATGAGGAAATTGATTTTTTGGTCTCAGAAGACCCTGCTACTATCGTTGTTTTATCACAATGTAGGTTGTTAAAGTTCTTCTAGTGTCCGTTTATGAGGGCTCAACCCAAGTTTTTGAATTCTTTGATAGATTATTGGCATCCTGACGCAGACGCATTTATGCTCGAGGGGTAGTCGTTGAATCCAACGACTGAAGACATTTACTTCCTGAATGGTCTCTCGAGGAGAGGGGATCCAATCAACTTGCGTACTTCCCCCCCCCCGGGGGCCTGATGAAATTGAGGAGTTGATTGGACTCCATTGTGAGGATGGTACTAAGAAAGTAGGTTCTCAGGTGCCTATACACAATATTAACAACCTATCACTAAAATTGATAGTTCTATTTATTGTGCGGATCACTGGATCCATGACTCTATATCAATCCTCCCAGGCACACATGCATTATGCAGTACAGTGCTTAAATGCATGAATTTTCAACTAGAGTACAACCATGCTAGATTGAATGAAGAGACAACTAATAGAGTGTCATATACGGGAACACTGAAACTTTGGGTATGGGACTGTTTTATGTTCCTTTTTCTTCGAGAGGGTACCCAGTCTCAGTCCTCGAGAGACAATACAAGGGCACGAGGCCTCTCTCCCAGCGCTATGTATATGGGCGACGTTGTTTCCACGACAGGGGGAGGGAGGACCATCAAGGGATTCGATGATAAAAATTTTGACTAGTGGTCTCGACAGATTCCGACTATAGAGGAATACCCCTATGTTGGGATCAACTTTTCTAGAGATCTTGACATGCCTGTACCTCTCGAAGCAGAGAGAGGAGAGCTAGGTATGCTTGTTTTTCAAAGTTATTTAATTTTTATTTATTTTTATATATATCATTTTTATGTGTACCAGAGTATCTAACAACTATGTATCTGTTATGTATATATGTGGGACTAGTGCGTCCAGCAGGCTTCTCGAGGACTAGGAAGCATCCTTGACTAGAGGCAGGAACCTTTGCAGCCATCAAAGTAGTAGCAACAGTAGGGGGGCCTCCAGCTGGAGAGGCTAAGAGAGTATTGAGACGGGTAGAGAGAAACCTCACTGTGCTCACTCGTACAGTTCCTATGGCGGAGATCAAGGATCTCCCACCGTCGATGCAACCTCTCGTAGTTGGGGTACCAAAGACTTGGGTCCAGCTCTTCCGGCATTTGGAAAACTTCGTTGTTCATTATGGCAGGGCCAACAGGCCCCGCCCTTATATAGGCTAGACTACTCACATGCTGAGGGAAACTTTTGTATATTTTTTAGGGCATAAGACATGTGACTCTTACTAGACATATTTTTGAGGCGCTTGTGCCCACCCATGTACTTTGATATTTTTGATATATATATGCATATTTACATATTTTTACGTCTTATGGATTACATCTATTTTACAAATGTAATCCCGAGGGCTTGTTGTAATTAGCATTTATGCCATTAAAGATTCATGAGAGTTGTTTATCAGATTGTCTTCTTTGTTTTCCATTTCTTTTGTTATCTTCTTGCTTGAATATATTGTCGGTTTTGAGGATCAAATGTTGCCTTTGATTAATGGATCTCGCAACAAAGGATCTGTTGTAGTTGGCATGTTAATCATTGTTTTTGTTCAAGAATTTTTCAATCTATTCTGTAGAGAGGATCTATGTTTGGTAGACATTCTTCATTTTTTTCACTTTCCTTTCTTCTAATCATCATCATATAAGATCTTAACCTGATGATTTAAATTGATTTCCTTCAATCTGCAGAGTGTTTTGACTCCATGCTCAATGCTAGATCATTCATCTACAATCAAATTGTTTCCCTCTTTCTCGTTCTTTCTTGATGATCCACCCATTTTCAAATTCTAATGGGTATTAGGATTGTTCTTAAAATAGTTTATTAACAACTTCTAGTGCTAACATAATGGAGATTGATAAAAAAAAATTATGAAGAAAAATAGAGATTGATAAACAATAAGAAAAACTGGCTTGAACAATGAAAAAGGGTGGAGATTGATAAACCATTAGCCAAACATCTTTATTGAAGGATACAATTTTAAACTAACAAAACATACATTATATAAGGGAGAATATAAAAATTGGAAATGTATAAAAAAAAAAAAAAAAATCGAACACTCATATCAATCATAGTTTAGGCAATTAATCATTGTACTGTGTGCCTCCTTGATGTAGGCGACAAATGTACTTAATATTAGCAACAACCACTTTATAAAAGTGGTTGATATACGCCTATCGATGCCATTTTCCACCTTTCCAAATTAATGACGCCAAATTAATGATGGTCATGTCTTGGAGATGACCATTAATATATTAAATTAATTATTACATTTATTTAATAGTATTTAATAACAATATATTAATTTATTATATTAATGTATATAAATTAATGATCTATTAATACATTAATGTAATAAAATAAAAATATATATAAAATAAAGTATTAACTTACATCAATGTATAATGTAAGGTATTAATTGATTAAAATATTAATAATGTAATTTATTAATTAATTAACACATAAATACATTATTAATTAATGCATTGCCAAATTATTAATACACTAACAAAGTAAAACATTAATACTATATATATTATCAATACATTAATGCTATATATAATTAATACATTTATATTATTATTACATTATATATATATATATATATATATATATATATATATATATATATATATATATATATATATATATATATATATATACTCTCAATACGATAAGGAATGCATTAATACATATTATAGTATTAATATATTAATGCAATTAAAGAGGAAATGATTATGGTTGACTATGGTTGATATATCATGGTTCTTATGATCCTGACTATGAATGACATTAAACATTAATAAAGTGGACAATACATTATTAATAAATTAATGAATAAATTAAATTATTAATTAACATTAATGTATGATGGTTAATAATTATTCATTGTTAATATTAGTGTACCATTGCTAAGGTATTAATACCCTAATAAACTAATACATTAATAAATACATTATTGGAATAATAGCAAAAACATTTACATTAGTACATTAATAATACATCAATAGAGTAGTTATATATTATTAATTATGTTGAGTAATGCATTTATTAATATAATATATGAATGTAGTAAGTAATATGTTAATGGTATTATTTTTAATACCATTATGTCACCCTATATGTATTGTTTGCCCCATGTGCAACTTGCAATCACTAAGTCCTAGGTGTCACTGTTGTATTTCATTTGGGATGTGGTAATATGTCGTCAAGTGATGACTATGAGTTGGTTAAGATTGCCTAGCCTAGTCATCATTACATGATTTTAGGATCTAGGGAAAATATCTCTATGAGTTGGCATCACCCATTGTGCCTATAAACTATGAGGTGGCATCACCCATTGTACTATAAATATGTAACATTGGAGTGAATAATGTAGTGTTGGCTAGTGAGCCTTTTCCGGCATGTTGTTGTTCTTGTTTCTGATTTATCAATTGGTATTAGAGCTCTTATGGTCTTAGGGCCTCGTAATTCCATGGTAGTTTTTTCCTAGAATGTGAGGAACTCAACCTCTATGGTAGTGATCCATGAGAGAGTAGCAAAGTTGCCTACATCAAAAAAAAAAATGTAGATCTACACTTCATTAGATATGCAATGATGAAGACAAGATCATCAAGAGATCTGGTAATTTTTTTATTTACATTTATCATGAGTATTTTTGTACATGGGTCATGTGTTTTGGTTGGCACAGTTTTTTAAAGAACCATGTCAGATCTGGCACTCATGTTTGTTTTGGAATTATGTTTATATCTTGATGCAGTGAGATCAATCTATTGGTGTGATCGAAGTAGATTTGGTGTAAGAGTTGCATAGATTTTGTTTATTATTCATTTTGTCATCAAACAATGGAATGGTTTCAAGGATTTTTGTTTTACTTGAGATTGATCTCTACACACTAGATCTGTACAATAATTAGACAAGTACAAAATTTCAAAATTGGTCAAGTTCGATAGCTGTGTAAATGCTTTCTAGTCTCTAGAGAAGGTTCGTCGAATTTCCAAGAGTTGTGGAGATATGTTGCCTCTGAAAACTCCATATCTACTCTCCAACTTATCCTATAACAACTCATAATCTTTAAACATCTCCATCTTGGCCCTCTCAAGTTTCAAAATCAAATTCTAGAATGATCAGATACCATCGGCCTCTTCCCAACTGAGGTGTTTCCTATGCTTGGCATTTGGGTTTCCTTGTAGCCATGGGAATATCAGATCGACCCATTCCAATACTGAATTCTCACTTGTCTGAAATGTGTCCCTTTAACTGATGATGCAACCTCTTCATCAATCAAACTTCGCATCAATAAATCATCCTCTTCAGATCGAAGTTATTGGGTTTTTGAGATCTGTGTGTCGACGCTCAGATCCATAAAGTCGGTGTGGTGTAAAAATTACCTTTAAATCTTCCTTATTCAATTGTTGCATTCCATAAATCAAGTTGTGTCTGAGATCAGTTATTGAATCTTCCCTCACGAATCTGCAGATGTGTTTGTCCCTCAACAAATCGGTGGTTGTGGTTGTGAATTATGCAAATCTACATTCATTTATGATCAACGTATTCATTTTCTCATCCAAACCGCAGTATGAAAATTGATCTATTCAGAGATCCGTCCAGCAAAATTCGTAAAGAAAAAAAGTCACATCGATCTGCTATGGGATTGTCGTAATAAGGTGAATCGCATGCCTAGATCAGGGTAGCGAAGAAAAGGATCCAAAACACTTTATTTAAACCAGCGATCCAAGATTTGTTCCAATGATCCACGTTTTGCAGCGATTTTATTGCATGCCATATCTCTGCTAAAAGATTGCATGCATCAGTGTTATATCTACTTGAAGAATTGCATTGCGATAAAGGATTGATGTTTACCACACTTGTGTACGCACTGTACCCATAGATGATTTTAAGGGCTAAATTTCGCAAAAGGGCTAATTTTCCATGGTTTTTCCCAAAAACATATTTGCAAATTTACATTTTTTCTAAAAATGATTCGCCCAAATTCCATAGAATAAAAATATTTTACCTTAAAAATCGCCAAATTTTTATAGAAAGTATATAAAATCCTTAGAAATTTGAATATTTTTACAAAACTATTGTTAAACATTTTATATTTTCCGTATTAAGGACTAGTAATATTAGCCCATATTTCTACATTTTAATATAAATTTCCATCCTTAAAATCATCTCTGACTGCAACCTTCTTTGCACACGCGTATTTTGTGAGACGTCATCGCACTGTATTTGAGATAAGTGCAACAGAGCTTGTTTTTGCAGGCCTCGGCTTTTTTCATGTCCCGAGCAAACTGATTGCAAAGACTGGTGGAGGTGCAGTTGAGAGGGGAAAGCAGTAAAAATTGAGTGCAATTCAACAACATGAGGGTGTTGAATGGAAAATTCTCATCAAGCGGAGGTACACCTTCCTGAAAATCTGCAGATATACATGAATCCACCGCCAGTGTCAACAGTCTAATCACCAGGGTAGAAACAGACGGGTCAATGCTCACGATCAGATAAGCAATGCCCTCCACTGACTTGAATTACAGCCGATTTTTATTACAGAAGATCCAGTACTTTGGATGGCCACAACTATCATCGGTACTCAAAGGATATGGAACGACCGTCTGCCCACAATCGGGACAAGTTATATTTGCATCATTTCACATATTGATAAGTTCATTACCTGTCGGTTATATGTGACTGTAAGTCCATATTCCAATTGGTTGAAGGCGAGTTCAGTTATCCTCAATCACAAAATATGGAGGAGCGAGAAAAGATTCAATCCAAGCTAAGACAAGATGGTGAGCACTCACTCCAGCAAGGTAATGAATTGTTGATAATTCATATGCAAACTTTTTCCAGTTTTGAAATACACTACGAAATGTAATTCAATCTTTGAAAAGGTGTGGGTAATGATAAAGGTATATAGAAGTCATTGATGTTCAAAACCGAGTCCTTCACAATGGTTGTTTTTTGTATTCAAAGGAAAATAGACTTTTTCTAGGTTAATAAAAATATGATTTTTGGTGGATGTTTGTCCTAGACCACCCTGAAATTGAATAAGGGGGTCTAAAGAAATTTGCGCTTGTGTGTGATTGTGATTTTCCTAGTGGATGATTTTTCCTTGAAGATGTTAATTATGTCTAGTCTTTGACACCCCTTATTTGGAAAACAAGCACACACAATTAATGTCAAGAAAGTAGATGCACAATAAAGCACAAGTAATCAAGAAGCAACAATATCAAGTTCTTAACAACATTTCTTCATCAAATCATTGAAACAACAAACAAATCAAGTTCGCAATCAAAGAAGAAATGGATGTGACTTGGAATCAAAGCACCATCAAATTCAAATATCCATTCAATTTCTAAATCAACGATAATTTGTAGCTTACAAATATTCCTTTTGTAATTTTAGTTGTCTTTTTAAATCAAGTTGAGTTGAATTGAATTTGTCATAAGGTGCATTTTTGGCTGAGCCCGACACCCTAGAGTCATTTTGAGTCGTAATTGACAAGGATGAGTACTTGAAACTCAAATCATTGTATTACTTTGGGATGCATTTTCGGTGGTAACCGACATCCTCAACTTCCTGGAAGCAAGTTTAAGCAAGACAAGTTCAAGTGAGCGTTAATAGCAAGTGAGTGTGAAGTTCAAGAGAGTGAGTACAAGCGAGCGAGAAATAAATTCAAGTGAGGGAGAAGAGCAAGTGAACGATAAGTTCAAGCGGGCATTTTCAAATGGAGCGAAGTCATGAATTATTAGAGTTACTGAACACTCTAATAAACACCATTGAAGACAACAAAGTGACATTGAACAAAGCAACTCTTAAGTCATTGCTAACTTGTTTGCAAGTGACGCAAGCTAAAGTTAGACTTCTTCAATCTTTATCCCAACTATTGAATGATGAGTTGATAAATCTAAAAAATCATCATCCAGTGAAGTGTTATGAACTTTTTTTTGTTCAACACAACCCTCTCTATGATAATGATGATGATGATGATGATGATGCTTTTAATCAATAGTCAGTGAAGGAACAACACAGTAATACAACTTCAGAATCAGTTTCAAACGAAGTTGAATCTATTCATGAACCTGCATTTCAAGAGTTTTATTTTGATTTCAGTAAAGAAAACCTTTGAATGATGCATCAACATGAAGTGAATCCACTTCCACGACTTTCAAAGCAACAGGTTCAGAATACTCTTTCCAATCCCATCATCAGACCTTGGGAAGAAATCATCTAC
>SNQJ01S0053312.1:0-18098 GCA_010110895.2 Picea sitchensis
AGGATTGGTCCTTCTAGTAGCCATAGCCATATTTTTACTTTCAACATTTCTTGCCACCCTAAATGCATTCTCCAATGATTTGGGTTCCCAAAGGTGAACCTCGTGTTGAATTTTATCTCTTAAATTTCCTATGAATACATCAATCAAGTGATCATCTGGAATATCTGTTACCTTTATATTCAATCTTTGGAAGTTCTCAATGTTCTCTGTAACTGAACCGTTTTTCTTGAGATTTATCAATTGGCTAAAGAAGGTATTGCTCCTTGTATCATCATAGTGTGCTTTCATTTCTTCCGTGACAATTGTCCAAGTGACAAGTGATTTGCAAGAACAAATCCATCGATACCATACAAATTTATTGTGTTCTAAATATAAATAATCAATTCGTACCTTTTGTGTATGTGGCGCATTATGTAGATCAAATAATTGCTCCATCTGAAGTATCCATGTGATAGAGTCCTTGCCATCAAACTTCCTCATATCGATCTTAGGAATGTGGTTGGTATTCAATCCAAAGTTGGAGTTTCTCCATTCTTGATTCACCTTCCTTGTGTCCTCATCATGAATTTCATGGGATACATTTTCACTTTCAAGTGTCCTCTCTATAGTGTGTTTTCATTTCTTCCGCGACAATTGTCCAGGCGACAAGTGATTTGCGAGAACAAAATCCATCGATACCATACAGCAAATTTATTGTGTTCTAAATATAAATAATCAATTCGTACCTTTCGTGTAATATGTGGTACATTACGTAGATCAAATAATTGCTCCATCCTGGGTATCCATGTGATTGAGTCCTTTACATCAAACTTCCTCATATCGATCTTAGAATGGTTGGTATTCAATCCAAAGTTGGAGTTTCTCCATTCCTTTGATTCACCTTCCTCGTCCTCATCATGAATTTCATGGGACATTTTCACTTCGCGTCCTCTCTATTACTTAAATGTTTCAATCCTTCCATGATTCCTCTTTTAAATCCATCCATCTTGCCTCCAACTTAGCTTCCATATCGCGGTAGTTCCATTTTCTTATCGTCTTCTTTGTAAATCATTTATTATGTCCCTACGCATTTATTCACCTTCATCAAGAGTCCAAGTAGGATTTTCGAGGCTTATCCCATGAGAAGTTCCCTTTGCGGCATGTTGGCCAAGTATCACTTTTAAACCTTGATTTTGTTGGCAATATTGAACAAGCAACTAATGCGTGTTGATGGTGTTTGTCATTAATGGCAATAGTGGAGATGGTATGGTAGGATAAGAAGGATAAACCCCTTGGGTATTCGTACATAAAAGATTAGGAGGAACAACATTGAAGAAACGCTAAGCATCAAGCATGAGTTTACAGAGAAGAAGGAAGACAGAGATCCAAAGCCGTTGGATCCTATTCACTTCCCGAAGGCCGCATACAACCACAACTGTATTATGCATGAGATAAGTCATCTGGAGATTCGGATTGGGACTTTGAAATGTCCAATTCACTGACATCAAAAACCCTAAAATCAAGATATGCGATTTTGGCGATTCATCACGCTCGCTAAATCAAGCAGATCGACACCATCCACTCAGAGATTATGTGAGGGCTTCATCACGGTTTTGGGATCGATTTCAATATGCAAGAACACAATGCAACGAAAACCCCCGATTGGTGATATGGAATCACGCATTAAATCTGAACCACGCATCAACATGTGATCTAGACCATTGATCCGATTCACGACGCCACCATGTCGCCTAGGGACACGTAATAACCAGTGGGAAATGAAAAGCGTCGAAGATTCAACACTTCGTGCATATGTAAGTCACTTAATCGTGAGGACACGCAGAAGATATCTAACACTGCGGTCAAACCACGCGGTGACATCAAGAGGCATCGACGCATCGTGTGACTTTGAAATGACAAAGTCACTGATATCGAAAGTCTCGAAATCCCTTGAGGGATCGGGACCGGTCTACATGAGGGATAAAAGCTAAAGATCATACGCCACAAATTTTGTTCATTGGGAAATTGGGGATCCCATTGACAAGAGTTTTGTAAGTCAATCAAGGGATCCACCTAAACCCTCGGCGAGTGGGGACCAGATGTCGCTGACAACGGCGATGACGGCATGAGTGGAGGCCAAATTGCCGAGATAAGGATGGTCACGGAGTGATGGTCATTTTGACCGGGAGCTAAGCTCAGAGGGGCTAGCGATGAAAGGAGTCATCGAGAATTGAGAATCGCGAGTCCCGAGGACTCATGAATTGCGACATCGCGAAATGCCGAAATCTGGATGTGAGTGAAACTCCATTAGATCTCGACCGCTGATCGAGTATTGATCTGAGGGCTGATGTTCTTCCTCACACATTAACACTCAGCTTATGTGAACGCTTAAGAGAAACGCATCGATGATGACAAATAAGCATGCTTCTTTGCCAAGACTGATGTCCTTGTATTACCGATTGAAAGGGGAAGTGGAACCACAAGGTAGCCATAAGAATAATATGAACTAGATCGAATTGGTTGCCGCTCGATGGAAAGAGAACTAAACAAGAAGAAAGGAGAAAGGGAGAAGATGTCGAGATGAATTTAATGACGTGCGGAAAGCGTAAGAAGAGCCGAACGATTAAGAATATGATGCGAGACCAGTAGAAGAAGAGAAGAATTATAGAACAGTTTATTGAATATCAGATACCGAGAAAGACTGGTAAGAATTATCATAATAGCGTCCGGGTGGTATCTTACATTTAATATTCATAAGTGGTTGAGGTGCTCTGAGGACCTGTCCTCGTGGTTCAAGTGGGTGCTTGAACATGGAAGTTGTAGCTTCCATCCGGTTGTAGCCAGAGAAACAAGGGTGGCGTGGTGTGGTGCTAGGGAGAACAAGTGTCTCCTCCATATGCGTGCTTGGAGCCTCGTGGTAACTCCGGTAGTTGGTGCTTCCATCCGGGCTTGGTGTCACCGGAACTTTCGTGAAGTTGGTGCTTCCATCCGCCATAGCCGGGAATACTCAGGTAGTTTGTGCTTCCTTCTAGTGGTTGTAGAGAAACTAGAGAGTTGGTCCCCAAACAAGTTAAGAGTTTGTAAGACGTAGGTAGCAACCTCACATTGAGTTGGTGCCCACTTGTAAATGATGTACAGAACCCGCAAAAGACTAACACCTAATACTCTCAAGAAGAATAGAGTTTTCCCTTTATGGGTTTCATGAGGAAACTGCCTCTGCGGTACTTCATGTGTGACTGGATGGTTTTACTTCTACTGCCTATATGATGTACATTGTTGATGACCACATGAAGAAAGATTAATAATGTTTTAATAAGTATAAAATTGTTTAGTCTTATATATACAACTGATTCACCCCCTTCTCAGTTGTTTTAGTATTTCAACAATTGGTATCAAATGGGTTCCTTTTATTTAAAGGTAGATATGTAAGCTTAAACATGACAAGTCATGAAGGACTTCAAATTTCTAAACCCTCGCTTTGATGGAACAAATTTTCCTTCTGAAGACAGAATGAGAACATATTTAATGGCCTTTGGCAGCCATGTTTGGGATGTAGTAGAGACCGGATATACAAAGCTCGGCCAGGCTAGCCACCTCAAGGATGCTAAGTTAGAATTTAGTTTTAACGCTAAGGGGATGAATGCTATCTTGAATGGACTTTGTGAAGCCGGATTTGTAAAGGTGATGCATCTTGATAACGCCAAAGCAATGTGGGATAAAATTATTAACAGTTATGAAGGCTGAAATGAGAAAGTAAAAGGTGCCAAACATCAAACCTATAGATTGAAATTTGAAATCAACTAAAGATGAATGAAGATGAAACAATCGCTAGCATTTTTAAGAGTTGAAGAATTCAAATTCCATGGAGGGGTCTAGGTGAGACGCTTGATGACTCACTCTTAGCTTAGAATATTTTAAGATCTCTGACTGACAATTTAATCCAAAAGTATCTGCAATAGATGAATTAAATGATCTCAAAACTCCGCCCATTGATCAACTCCTAGGAAAACTAACTGCATATGAAATGAGAATTCAATAGGAAAATCCAAAGGTAAGAGAAGTACTCTTTAAAGCGCATAAGAATACTGATTCGAATTTGATGACATTGAGGCAAAATTTGTGGGAAGGTTAAAGAAAGGATCGTGAAAATATCAAGGGAAGTTACCCTTCAAATGATTAACTGCGGTAGGATAGGAAATTTTGCATCTAAGGTCCCCATCGTAAAAAGGACCAGAAACTGATGATGAAAAGAAGTACAAGTATAAGAAATATAATAAGAAGAAAAGTTTGGTTTGCAAATAATGATTAATTCTAAGACACCGATAGTGACTCATCCTGGAGGATAAGACAAACGAATTTGTACTTATGGCCAAAGAGGATCAAGGTAATAAAAGCACGCGATTATAATGAGGAAGAAGCCGTGGTGGATTTTGGAAGGAGAACTAATCAGTGCATTGAAAGAAATTGATAGATTCCGATCTCAAAATAGAAAGCTAAAACAAGTGTTAACACAGCTTCTTCCTCATTATAATCACAGGCAGTGATGATAATAATGAAGAATTTGCTCTGTGAAAGTGGAATTAGAAGAGGCAAAGAAGATAGAAGACATACCGAAACAACAACTCCA
The DNA here is from genome assembly GCA_010110895.2 of Picea sitchensis. NCBI lineage: Eukaryota > Viridiplantae > Streptophyta > Pinopsida > Pinales > Pinaceae > Picea > Picea sitchensis. The sequence continues at coordinate 4,607 of SNQJ01S0053312.1, forward strand.
TTTGAGAAGAAACTCAGAAGTGAAGCTCTAGAAGAAGAAATAGTAAAGACTAGAAAAATAAATGGAGAAATTCAAAGGACCTTATCATCAACTAAGTATAAAAAGCATCGAGGAATTAACTCTCCATTCTAAATCAGCCATAAAGAAATTCAAAGTTGAAAGTTCGATTGGGATATGAAGAAGGAGCAAGTAGTGATCATCCAAGTAACACCGATTCTATCAAGTTTGTCAAATCCTCAAACATTGACAACAACAATTCCTCAAGCAGAGACAAAGAAAGAAGATCATCCATCAATATGGAATGAAAGGAAAACCCCTAGAATAGAATTCCAGACCAAAGTTTATCGACCTCCTCAAAGAAGACAAACTTTTTTAAGGTACAAAATTTCTTCTATGGTTATTGTTTTTTCTGCTCTAATTTGGACACAAAGTTATAAATTGTTCTGATTTAGATATGAACAATCAATATACTCAATGAATAACTATCTACCACAACAAAGATTGAGACAAAATTTGGCAACAAACAAATACATTATTATGAATCATGTGATGACCTGGAAGAAGGACACAGGAGAAACACAACAACTTGTATGAGCATAACAATTGTTATGATATTTTTATACGCTGAACTAGAATGCTACATCCGCCATAATTATGGACATAAGGCAACAAACTTTCATCTAAAGAAATATAAACTGATCTAATCTCTAATATGAAAATGTCAAAGTGTGGAAGAAGAGTAGATGACAATGTGGACTAGTCAGCTCCAAAATAAAAGAATCCCCTCGGGTATATTGACAAGTGGATGCTCCAAACACATGACTGGAGACAAGTAAGTTTCTAACTCTAAGTGATAGCAAATCAGGAATGTAACTTTGGAAAATGATGCACCGTGGAAAGGTGAAAGGTAAAGGAATTGTGAGTTTGAGTAATGGAAAAGAAAAGTCTAAGATGTGCTGCTTGTAGAGAATTTGAACATAACCCATCGAAAGGTCATATTCAAGTCTCAGGATCGAGGATGAAGTTGCTTTTACCTCTAAAGACTGTGAAATCAAATCAGGGATTCGTGTAAGCTAGTTGCAAAGGTATAAGAACATAAACAATGTCTATGTTTTAAAAGAAGAAGAAGAAGAAGAATGCAACTTAAGCATATGATGAAAGTTATTTGGCATAGGAGACTTGGGCACCCAAATTTTGATCACATAATCAAGCTAAAACAATGGGGCAGTAAAGATCTTCCTCGAAGATATCAAAGCCATATGACTCTGGCTCTTTAAGCCTTGTTAGATAGGAAAGTTTACTCGCATTCAATTCAAATAAAATCCTTCCTTCAACATAAAAACTTCTCCAGTTAGTACACATGGATTCATGTGGACCATCAAGGAAAGAAGGTACGTGAAAAGAAAATTACTTTATGTTGATTATTGATGATCATTCTAGACTAACTTGGGTAGCTCTTTTGAAAGAAAAAATCAAGCACTTTGAAAAGTCTAAAAGTGTTTAAGTAGTTTTCGGACTGAGAATCAAATAGAAAAGGTTAAAGGCAAGTAGCACGAGGAGGAGGAGAGTTCAGCTCGAAACTTCAAAGAATTCTGATAAAAAATGGGATCAAAAGAGAGTAATAATAAATTCCAAGGACTCACAACAAAACGAGTTGCTGAGAGGCAAACAAAGTCAAGATAACAAATGGCGAGATCCATGATGAATGAAAAGAACATACTCTACATATTGGTGGAAGCAATTCATACAATTGCTCATATCCTTAACAAAGCTCATCTCGCATCACACACTGTGTGACAAGACCCCTATGAACTTTGCCTAAAGACCTGGCTCAATCAAACATTTTAAAGTTTTGGGAGCACATGTTACATCAAGAGCAATGATGAAAATATAGGCAAAATAAGGACCGGGTTGATGGGCTGTATTTTCTTGGGTTATGCTACAAACAAGAAAGGGTACATATGCTGGCAATAAAAGACTCCATAAACTAGTTGATCTAGATGTAAAAGTTGATGAAGAAATTCTAGTCAAAATATGGGCGAATGAACCAAGAACAAAGATACGCTTGAAGATGAAGATGAACAGTCCAAGGATCAGAAAGAGAAAAGGTCGGATATGAAGATGTGAACATTCAACCGATACAAGTCAACATAAAGATGCAAAATCTCCTCCCAGAATTATCAGAAAGAACCATACTGAAGATCAGATAATTGGGGACATAAATAAAGGAGGTCGTGAATTCGCATCGAACCGATTAATGACACAAAACAATCTCATGTTGCCTTTTATCTATAAATGAACCTACAAACTTTGAGGAAGCTTAACGTATTAAAGATTGGATTAGAGCAATGACGTGAAGAGTCGATCGCATTGAGAAGAACAATACTTGGGAGCTTGTCCCCAGACCTCGAATAAGAATGTAATAGGTCCTAAATGGCAGTCAAGAATAAAATGAATGAAAAAGGACAAGTTGTTAGAAATAAAGCGATTGGTCCTGTAAGGATATGCACAAGTGGAAGGTCGAGACTTTGACGAAACTTTTGCACCGTTAAAAGAGATTAGAAGCTATCAATCGTTTCTTGTTTATTCTGTCATAAGAATTTCAAAGTTTATCGATGGATGTTAAGTCAACATTTAATAATGGAGATCTAGAGGTTAGTTACATATGAGCAACTGGATTTTCATTGATAGACAACTTAACCTATGTTTGCAAGCCTAAGAAGCCTTATATGGATTCAAAACAAGCAATTAATGAAATTTGGTATTACGATTGGACAAATTTCTTACAAGAAGTTGGTTCAAGAAAGGCATCATGGATGTAAAGAATCTTTACATTAAGTCCGGTTGCGATGACGATTAGTTGTTTTGGTTTATGTAGAGGATATTATTTTGGTTGTACTAATCAATCATCCGTCCAGTGGTTTTATTAATTTATGCAAATAGAATTTGTACCGTTCATGATAGAGGAACTATCATATTTTCTTGGCTTACAAGTAAAACAAAAGCTCTATGAATCTTTATTTTTCAAGAAAAAATATTTGAAAGAGATATTTCAAGAAATTTCGGCTGGAATATTATTCTTCACAAATATTAATTCCATGGTGGTTGGCTGCAAGTCGAGCAAAAGATGATATCTCACCCTCGATGTTGGTCAAAGCGACACATCGTTCTCAATGATAGGCAGCCTTCGTATTATCACAAAGATCTCGCCCCGACATAATGCAAGCTGTTGAATGGTAGGCTCTGCTTCAACCGCCTCTAAACAAAGTCACTTGGTAGTCGTCAAAAGAATATTCAACATCAAGGGGAACAATGACATATGGACCGGGTGGGTACCCTTCAGGAAATCAAATTTCCGCTAATTGTTTTACCGATGTCAATCGGGAAAACTGCGGTTGATGAGAGAGAAAAAGCACCAAGGAGGAGCATTTTTCCTTGGTGACTCCACTAGTTGCATGGCTTAGTAAAAGCAAGGATCCATTTCTTTATCCACTACGTAGGCGTATCATATCATTGCCACGGTTTCCACACAAATCTTATGGATGATACAAACTCTGGCAGATCTGAAGGTAATTTACACTCATCCCATTCCAATTCATTGTGACAACATCTGCCATTAGTGTTCCAAGAATCCCTTCGCTTCTTCATTCCAAGACTACATATTCCAATCAAGTACCATTTTCTCGAGAACAAGTCACAAACAGAATTATTCAACTGAACTATATACCTCTACAGAACAACGATTATCGACATCTCTTTACTAAGCCGTTAGCAGTGACCCCTTTGGATATCTTCATCAAAGATGGGGGTTTACAAAATCTTGTGTCTAATATGTGCACCGGTCAGGGGGAGTGCTTATTCAATATCCGGTGAAATTCCTAAATGCCACTAAATGACAGGGGGAGTATGTTCGCACAAGATCGCTGAAGAATGTTTCTTCTTTCACATTGATGCCGCTGAGAAAGGAGTTGAGTTCAAATGTTTCGAACGTATCTCGACCGACTGGTCAATGCAGGAGAGGCGAATGGTCGAATGCGAGATTGAGTCTGAATGGAAGTTTCCACTTCAATGCTAAAGCGGGGAGATTGTTGGCAACATTGAAATCGCTAAATCTAATGCGGTTGGATGGTGTTTGCTTCATTAATGGCAACGCTGGAGGATGGCGGATATAGCGATAAACCCCTGGGATCTTACATAAAATCTCAGAGGAACAACATTGAAGAAAAATGCGCGCAATAAGTAGTTTCATAGAGAAGAAGGAAGACAGGATCCAAAGTGACCGCTGGATCCCATTCAAATTTCTCCCCGAAGGTCGACAACCATATCCGTGGTTATGAGATAAGCCATCGTGAGATTCTGGATCGGACTTTGAAATGTCCAATTCAATTCGATGATAAACCCAAATCGCGATATGCTTATTTCCACGATTCGACGAAATGCTAAATCAAGCAAGAGATCGACACCATCCATTTGTAGATGAGGCCTACCTGAGTTCTCGGATCGATTTCAATAAGCAAAGAACACAATGCAACAAACCCCCCGATTTCGCGAAATGTAAATCGCTGATTGAATCGAATCAATAATCAATATGCGTGATCTAGACCGCTGATCCAACTCATCATTATAATTACCGCCACGGGGACACGTGGAACAACTAGGAAATGACAAGTGTCGTAGATTCAACACGCTGTGCACATGTAAGTCACTTAATCAAAGTGGACATATAAGATTCTTTAACACGGTCAAAAACCACGTGCAGATACCGAGGCATCGACGACGGGACTTTGAAAATGAACGATCCCATTGACAAGAGTTTTGTGTAAGCCGAATCGCGATCCACAAAACCCCTGGCGAGTGGGGACCAGATGTCATCACAACAAAATAAGGAGGATGGTGGCGAGTGGAGCCACCGCCGAGATAAGGATGTGGTCATGAGTGATCTACCACGCTTTGACTGGAGCTAAGCCCGAGGGCTAGCGTGATGAAAGGAGCCATCTGAATCTGAGAATCGCGGAGTCCGAGGACTTCAGAATTTTGACATCGCGAAATGCCTAAATCTTGATGAGTGAAACTCGATTAGATCTCGACCGCTGATCAAGTATTGATCTGAGGGCTACCGCTCTTCCTCACACATTAACGCTTCAGCTATGAATCAGCTAAGAGGAAACATACATCGCATGATGACAAATGGGTTAGCTGCTTTCAGCCACAAGACATATTCCTTGTATTACCGAATAGCGGAATTAAGGTAGCTTTGTAATAAAAGAATATGAACGGTGATCAATTGGTTGTCAGTTTCCGGGATGGAAAGAGAACGTAAACAAGTTAAGAAAGGAGAATATGCCGAAAGCATGGAATCTAATGATAGGCAGCTAAGAAGAGTTGAACAGACAAGAATATGATGCGAGAAGACCTCAGAGAAGAAGAGAAGAATTATGTTAACAACTTTATTGAAGATCGATAACCGAGAAAGACCTGCAAGAATTATCCTAATAGCTGTCCGTATTCATTATTTAATATTCAAGGGTGGTTGGGAGGTGCCTCTGAGGACCTGTCCTCGGTTCAAGTGGGTGCTTGAACATCAAGTTGTAGCTTCCATCCTGCTGCAAAATGAGAGAAACAAGGGTGGCAGGAAGTATAGGGAGAACAAGTGTTCTCTATTATGCAGGTTAGAGCCTGTAAATCGGAAGTTGGTGCTGGAACATTCAGAAGTTGGTGCTTCCCATTCAGCTTGGTGCCTGAATACCTGTGGAGTTGGTGCTTCCTTATAAGAAAAGCAGAAACCAGGAGAGTTGGAGCTCTCAAACAAGTTGTTTGTAAGACAGAGTAGCAGCCCTCACACTGAGTTTGAAAGCCAATTTTGTGATGTACATAACTCCAAAAGACTGCCTCTATCATCTCAAGAAGAAGAGGTTTTCCCTTTATGGGTTTCTTAAGGAAAAATCACTGCAGGCAGTAATTTCAAAAATCTGTCTCTGTGTGTACTTCATGTGTGACTGATGGTTTTTACTTTTACTGTTCATATGCTGTACATTGTTGATGACCACATGAAGATAGATTAATAATGTTTTAATAAGTATAAAATTGTTTAAGCTTATATACAACTGATTCACCCCCCCCCTCTCAGTTGTTTTAGTATTTCCAATAGATTTTGAGGTGGTTTTGCTAGACAATATTCATTTTATTGTATCTCCAAAATTTTGGCCCTTCTAAGTATGAAATTTTATTTTTTGTAGGTCTCTGATATTTCTTCTCTGCAATGCCACAGGTTTGATGAAAATTGGATGTGCCAAGTGGAATTTACGGTAACTTCCCCACAACTTGCTGATTGTTTTCCTTTCCAGGATATCTCACTTGTATAGCATTACACACACAAAATAATTGATATAAAATTCTAAAACTCGTACTAGAACTACTATGGTCTGTCCACTATCCAATGCAACTGGTCTCACTCAATTTGGATACTCTAGGAAGAATTTATGATTGTTTTACCCAGAACACCTACTTGATACTAGTCAATAGGAATAGCCAGATACCCTATCTTCCATAGGGGTATACACAAATGTAATATGAACCAGAAGTTGAAATTGTTACCAAAGATACCTTAATAATTTATGTGAGTAGCTTCTGGAGTTCAGGGTCTGAAACGTTACAGAAATTTTTTTATAGCGAAAATTACGCAATGACTTAACTCATGATGATTCCAGAACCCTATATTAGAAAGGATGTATCTCCTAAAGTATAAGGCCTCGGGAGATGAGATTTTAACCTAATGTACCTTGACCCGTATGATAAATATCCTCCAATTTGTTCCTTCTGAATCATTGTAGAAAAAACATTATAGCAAAAATTCCAAGGTGTGTCATATGTAGCAGCCAAACCCCAATACCTTGAGCTTTGATACCATATGTTAGGAACCAAATATCAATATAGCATAGAAAAACCTCAGAATAAGTACTCAACGCCTTGAAAATGAGAGAAATTCAGATAATAAGCCTCTTTGAGGGGGCAACCTCCTTATGCCCACATAAATGTTCAATTACAAGATGATTCCAAATGAAAATGTCTCCTTGGTATATATAGGAGACTAAGAGGTATAATTACAACTAATGGACTAAATAAGACATAAATAAAATAACATTGCTAATGTAATATGCCCCAATTAAGGGGTAATGAGCCACTATTTAGGGCCTAACAAGTTTTACGTGGAAACCCAAAGCGAGAGAAAACCACATAATGCTTTTTCTTATATGTCTTTAAGAATTACATTCATTGGAAGCACCAACTTCCTTTTTTTTCTAGCTGCAATTGGAAGGAGGCTCCAACCCCCTAGTTTCTCAAGCTACATCCTGAAGGAAGCTCAAACTCCCTAATTCTTTGGCTACAACCAGAAGGAGGCTACAACCCCCTAGTTTCTCAGGCTACAACCCGAGGGAAGCTCCAACTCCCCAATTATTTGGCTACAAACAAAAGGAGGATACAACCCCCTATGTTATCCGACTACAACCACCTGTCCTTGCCCTGTCCAACCACCCTAATGTAGAAGTAGAATGATGGAACCATTGTCACACTATCACTTTGAGATATAATACTGTAAACCTGTACCAATCAACCTATAATCAACATGTAACAACCTATACCAATAACCTGTTCCAACATGTACCATACAACAACCTGTACCTCAAACTGTACCATAAACAAATGCATAAACCATGCATCAAACCTATACAAATAACCTGTCCAAACAAACTGTAATCAACCTGTACCATAAACAAGTGCATCACCCATGAACCAACCTGTAACTCAACTTGTACCATCAACAAGTGCATCAACCATGCACCAAATATGTACCAATCATACATCAAATACACATAAAATATGACTCATCAAGATGTACCAACATCATCAACTATATACCTCATGTATGTGCCAACTCATCAACTACTTGTCTCAACCATGCACCCAACATGTACCTCAACCAAAATCCCTAATCAGTTTCATCCTCCAAATCTAATTTGTAGTTCTGTAATAGACCTGGTGTATATGATCACATACCTGCAAACCTTCCTTAACTTTAACAACAAGAGACTATCATTTTCATCAAACTTTACTTAAGTCTCACATGACTAATTTTGGATTAGTCAACAACCCTAACTTGAAATAATCATAACTATGTACCTATAATGAATAAAGATCTAAAAATATTACACAATGTTCTTCAGTGTATTTTATGCAATTCCTCTAGGTTTCAGTTTTTGGAACTTCTCAAAAAAGGAGTTATAGCAAAAACTGCATCCCTTGTTGAATTATGGATTATTCTAGAGAGCGAACTTGTAGAGCGTGCCCTATGCAGAATATATGTTTTATGGATCTGAAAATGGTACAACGAATAATAAATACTATAATCTAACCAATACATTTGGTCTTACTGAATTTGGATCTGTTATGAAGAAGTTATGACGTTTTTACCCAAAACACCTATTTTAGACTAGTTTCAGGACTATCCACAAACCCTATTTTGCACAGAGTGTAACTCCAAAAATACAACGACTCACAAGCTTAAATTTGTATCACATCTACGTGGATATGTTTCCTCAATGTCCTCCCAATTGCATGGTCTGAATCATTCTAAATAAAAAGTTATTGCAAAAATGGTGAGATGACCTGTAAATAACATACCTTTGAAAACATCATCAAAAGAATTTATCCTCCTTTGAATTTCGACCTTCTTTACTTCATCTTCCCTGTGAAATTAGGCTTAGATATCCTTTGGTTACTTCAATCACTTGTAGATATTCAATATTCTCAAGTGCATTTAAAATGAGAGAGCCTTTCCTCTTATTTATACTTTCATGTAGCTTCCTCAAGGGGTTACCTTTTAACCATCTTAACCCACTTTCCTTATTTTAGGGTTAACCCACTTCTAACCACTTGTCCACTTAGTAATTTATCCATTAATTTTATTATTTAAATAATTTATTTAGCACTAAATGAGAGCAAAGATATAATAAATAAATGTACATAGATATCTTAGATATACAATAATATAATAGAAATATATCAGAGATGCAACCATAAACAAATAGATACAGTAATACACAATTTCTATTAATGAGCAAAATGTACAAAACTGCAGAAATACAGAGTGAAAGACTCATTAGAATGGTGGCAACTTATCTCTGAGAAGAGATATGATGGCTACTCACATTTGCAATAAGATGATTACGATGAGGCTCTAAATGCCTTTTTAACATAAATAAAATCCAAAACCCTAACCCCATAAGATGAAAAGCCAATATTTTTGTGGACCTCGTTTTGGGTAGTTTGGTGTATCAACTTCCCGGGGGTGTAACTTTGGCATACAATCTTTGTTTGGGGCTCATGATAGATTGTTGGAAAGGTATCTTCGAGGAGATTCATTTTGGGGGCTCAATCAGAGCCTTTGGCCATCATTTAGGTTCTCTATCCCCAAAAAAATTCATTTAGGCCTTCAAAATGGCCCCGCAAGTTTAGGAATCGAAAAACTACTAAAAATAGTAAATTTTTAGAAGAGCGTTTTGAGTCAGTTGGAATAGGTGGGTGGCCACCGATATCCACCTAGATCAACAATACTCAAATGATTCTTATTTTTTGCATACAATGGCCCTTTATTTATAGGAGAATGGCAACCTTTTTCTCAACTGGTTCTAAGTGTGAATGGGAAGCCCTTGGAGGTACTTCCCATCCCTTTCAGTGATCCCAAGGTGAAATTTGAGGGATATTTTGGGTATGGGGGAGATTCCATTCATCCCAAAAATGGTTGAGGCCCAACCAAACTCATTAATGCATCATTTTAGCATTCATGCGGGTCTTTCGACTGTCATTCGCACACTTTGCACATTGTACATTGTGTTAGCCTACGCGAATGTGTGCACACAGATTTGGCTGAATGTGCGTGGATTTCCATAACCACTTTTGTATAGTTTTTTTTTTATTTTCTTGCCAAAATTAATGTAATCCTTCCATGAATATTGTTAGTATGTTGTGTTTGTGTTACCTTTTTCTTCATCCATTTCCTGTAGTTGTAGTGAGCCATTTTCCCGTGATAACACTACTGTTTAATATTTGCATAAACCAACCCATTAGAGACACCAATCTATTCACCTGGGCACCAACTCAACAATATATGTGTAGAAACCAATATAATATCCTCATACACATAGTACTTATGACTTCACCTGTATGCTTAATTTCATAAACAATCCTTCAAACCCTAGTCACATCACTAGTACATAATGGAAAAAATTTAACTTTTTTTTGCGATGTTATGGACAAAATTGGCCATACTATTGAAAAATAGAGGAAATTTTAAATTTGTTTCTCCATATTTGCTGATAGTGTTGCTCTTGCAATGTGCTACAAAAACATGTTTCTCTTGCGACAACGTTGCATTTTTGTCTCTCTTGCGACATTGGTGAAATATTTGTCGCACTTGCGACGTTATGGACACTAGGTTTTCCCTACCCCAACGGTCACCTAGTATTTGGCCAAGTCAAATTTGACTTGGTCAAATATCGTCGGAATTGAAATGTTATAAAATCTATAAATATGTTGCATTTTACGGATGTTGCGACAAGTTTTCTATAATAACGACAGTTCAAAAAGGGTATAACTCCGTCTTCTTGGAAAACAAAAATCATGTATTTTTTTTTTTCAGTATATGTCTGTGGGGAAGAATGTCAGAAAACATTAGAGGTGGGAAAAAAATTAAAGAGGGTGAAAAGGGTGATGGTAAATGTTATTTTCCTTGCAAAAATTGTTGTACTAGACGTCCCGAAAGAGTTTTAATAGAAAAAAAAATGTAGAAAATATGGGAACATGGATGGGGGATCAAATGAATATCGTCCCATGGTAATTAGCTATATATATATATATATATATATTCATTATTTGTTTTAATATTTATTGTATTCTCAAACTTTTATATTGTTTTATACATGTACTAATTTTTCATGATTGTTTGTAATTATAAAGTTAGATTTCCCCCCTAACTTTATGCACAAATCACCAAGTAGTAGCAGAAATGATGTTGTACAAGATGAAGAACTTGAAGCAGATAATGAAGATCAGGTTAATGATCCCATGGAAGTAGATGACAATAATAACATAGTTCAAGATGATGGGACAAATCAAATGTTCCAATACTTATTCGGTCATCCAAATGAGAATCATAGGGACAATAGTGATGGTATTTATGATGAACCTCTGATTGAAAAGGAAAATAAATGACTTTATAAAGGGTCAAGAGAAAATGTTCTCTCCACTACATTGTTTCCGGTGAACTTAAAAGTTACAAATCATTTGTCGAACACTTGTATGACACAGATCCTAAGGTATGTAATATGTTTCATCACATCTACATAAAGGTTGAATTTACCCCATTTTTTTTAGTGTTAATTAGTGTGTAAAATAAAAATGCAATATTTACAACTACTATTCTTTACATTAACTATTTAGTTTTTATGTTTTAGATTGTTAGGTGAATTTCTGTTACCCTCGTCAAATATTTTACCTCACACATATCAATATTTACATGCCATTATAAAAGACATTGGAATGGAGTATCAAAGTATAGATGCATGTCCTGATGATCATATTATATATTATGGACAACATGCGTTGAAAACAAAATGCCTGGTATGTGGTATCAGTAGATATGGAACCGATCAAGTAACAAAAATGGTCCCTCGAAAGGATCTTCGACATATTCCCATAATTCCACGTTTGCAGCAACTGTTCAGGTGCCAAAGAATAACACAATTTATGTATTACCATGCATGAAAGAGGATTGAATATGGTGTTCTTCAAATTCCTACAGATGGTTATGCATTTAAGGAAATTGCTGCAAAATGGACAGAATTTACAGATGAACCTCGTAATGTTAGGATTTCATTGGCAACTGACAGTTTTAATCCATTTGGAGAGCTTCGGTCTGTTTACTCAGTGTGGCCTATTTTTTCTATCAATAATAACATTCCTCCTTGGATGTCAATAAAGAGGGAGCACATAATGTTGACAATGATTATTCCAGGTATTTGTTTACATTAATTTTTCAAATTAAATTTTTTTATTTTTCTCTTTTTTTGCATAACATCTGTTATTTATTTATTTACGTATATAGACATACCATGGTAGTAATTTCATGTAATTCCAAACAATTAGGTAAGTATCAAGTTAAATATATGAATGTGTATATATCGACGAGCTACTAAAGTTATGGGAGGGCATCACTTTGTATGACATCTGTAAACCAATTGGGCAGAAGAGATTTCAATGCTGTGGAATACTTTTATGGACAATTCATGATGCCCCAGGAATAGCACATTTTTGTGGTATGTAACGTTCCATATTGCACGCTTGAATAGTATATAATTAATTGAATATATCATGCATGTTGTTTAAATAATCATTTCGTATATTAATAATTCACATTAATCCATCTATTGCAGGTCTTCAAACAAAGGGTAAATTTGCATGTACAGTTTGTGGTCCTAAGATGAAATCTCGTTGGTCAATTTTTTTAGGAAAAGAGGTGTTTGATGAGTATAGACACTTCCTCTCTAAGAACCATAAGTATCGTACTACTTAAAAAGATATTTTCAATGGGAAACAAGAGACTGGACTAAAACCACAAAGAATGACACCTTGCCTATGGAAGTTGGCATATGACAGAATTAATCCTAGAGGTACGCATTTTGTTTATGTATCGTAAATGGAATCATGTTTTGAAATTTTATTTTAATTATTCATTTTATTTTACCGCATTTGATAAATAATGTTCTGATTTTTTTTATGTTTCATCAATGTCGTCGTCGTGAAGGTAGTAATAATGGGCTTCCACGAGGAATGAAAAGTTATCCCACTCAATTCATGAGGTTGCATTACTATGAGGACCTAAAAATAGTTCATTTGTTTGATACAATGCATATCGGTAAGAATGTGACAGAAACATTATGGCGAATCATAGATGGCAGGAGGGATAAAGAAAAAAATGTCAAAATTTGTAATGACATTCGGGAAGCCAATCATGAAATTCAAAGTGTGATCCAATCAAACAACGATGGAGACAAAAATAACCTTCCATGGTTATTAACAGAGAAACAAAGAAATGGTGTAAAATAGGTCATTCAAAAAATTAAATTTCCCACAGGTTTTTGTTCAAACATAAAGAATATCTTAACGAAGAAAGGTGAATTTGGTGGGGTAAAAACACATGATTGGCATACCTTCATTAAGGTAATTAATAATTTTAGTATTCGTATTTATATATTGGTCGTATACATTTTTTGAGTTTTTTTTTTGTCTAGTTTTGAACAAGTAATGATTCATTTTTATTGTTACAGTATGTTCTACCTCTATCTCTCCCAAATGACTTTGAAAACAATGTTAAACAAGTTATCTATGATCTTGGAAAATACATGAGGTAAGTAGTTGCAATATATATGCAAAACAA
>SNQJ01S0053312.1:21099-35929 GCA_010110895.2 Picea sitchensis
ACATGGACGATCTCAAATATTATTTGGGGACATCAAACATCCTTAAGTCTTGAAACCCTCCCATACCATCAAGGAAACTATCTAGTATAACCATGTCAAATTTCAACGCAAATGGGAACATATTGAAAAAAATTCAACATTGGCCCCTGTTAGTATCCAGATACTAAATATTCTATTTTCTTCTTGTTGCCAAAATGGGGTTATTCCTATAGCACCAAAAAGTGTTGTTCCAGAGCACCGGTATTGCATATGCTCGAAGTAGTGCTGATATTTTAACTCATCTCATTATAGAAGATGAGAAGAGGGTTGGTTTTATTTTAAATTTCACCAAAAAATCGTTGCGCCTGAAGGACAATCTTCAGTCCTTGAGACACATTGCAACTATTTTTCAAATTTGTTTATTTTATGAGATTATTAGTTGATATTATATTCCTTAAGATTAGATAGTATTTAGGATATCATATAGTTCTATTTAAATCCATCATTTTGTAATAGAAAGGGAGGGGAGGAAACCCGAGAGGGTGAGGCTTGAGAAGGAATTTGATGAGATAACATCTAGTGTGTGTTATTGTAAGCCTAAGGGCATTTTATTAAATATTCATTTATGACATTGAACATCCCTATCAATTGTGCTATCAGATTGTGATCTTTTCATTTTCCATTCTACTTTTCCTCATGCTTGAATGAGTTACAGGCATTGAGAATCAATGAATGCCCATAAAAAATAGATTTTTGAGCAGCAAGATTTGTTGTGATTTGCCTATTGCTTTTGTGCTTTGTTCAAGTATCTATCAAATCCATTTTGTAGAGAGAATATCTATTTGGTGGATGTTCTACTATTTGTCACATTCTCCATTCTTCCATCCACCATCATATAAGTATTTTGTCTGATATGTAGTTCATCGGCCTTCAATCTAACAGGGTGTTTAGTTGACTCCATGCCCAATGGTAAATCTCTGATCTAAAGTTAGTTTATTGTCCTCTTCCTTCCTCATTCAATCTTGTTGATCCATCAAACCAAACCATAATCTAATTTCATCTACAAAAACTATTGCAATAACTAAAATGTGCTAGGTTTGACCCTATAATAGTCTAGGAGAAACTTCTAGTACTAACATCTTATGTCGCCATTGCTGGGGACGAAGCAGCGAAGAAATCTTCCCTGGGAGAACGACAACGATCCGATCCGCTTCTTGATGGTGAACAAGAAGAGGACATTTGCTTGATTGCATATCTTTCACCATGGTGACTCCACTATCTAATGATTAATAGGCGACTCCATTAGGAATTCAAATATGGAAGCCATTTTGGCTCAAAGGTTGGCCTTTTGTGACTTTTCAGAAGTAGTTGGTTTTCCAAACACAATGCTTAGTAGAGGTGAATGGGAAGGTTCCCTTCCTACATTTAAAGGAGAATATTGGGAGGTACGAGCTAAACATCTGCTAGTTTTCCATGAGTTTATTCGTAAATGTCAGATTGTGCACGAGGATGTTCAGATCAAGCTTTTCAGATACTCATTGAAGGGAGAAACCCTTGACTGGTGCAGATCTCTTCAAACCACCAGTATCAACTCTTTGAAAGGTTTTCATGATGCTTTCAATTTTTTTCTGTAAAGATGAATTTTCAGCTGACGTCCTTTTTCCATAATTTTGTCATGAATATAATTTGTTTCGTCAAATTAATGAACATGAAAAGTATGATTGTGCTGAAAATTTTATGGTTGTTCAGGATACTTTCCATAGAGATTCAAAGGTGTTAGATGACCTTCATTTCGATAGGAAGTTTGTAGATACGTTTGACATCATATCAAATGTATCTTTTTTTTCTAATTTTCATAAAAACCAGGCCATGTCTTTTGAGATCGTATATGATAAAGAGTAGATAACATATGGAAATAGTCCTGGATCTGATCAGGAGCATCATGAGCATCATGAAACTGATAGAGAAAAGTTCCAACAATAATTGATGCTTGCTTCTGGGTCAGTTGTTGAGAAGTCAATATATGAGTTTATAGAACTTGGAAATGACATTCATGATCAACAATCTCATGAGATCAACTATGAGGAAAAGCATACTTTTGATTTTAAAAGACCAGGTAAGATTATTCATGATATTTATGATCCAGTTGGTAAATGTATGTAGTCACTATTTTCAGTAATGCCATATATTACAAAGTTTGGCATGATGGTTTGCAGCAACAAACATGAGCTGGTTGTGGTTTTCTTGTTGCATATTTTGTTCTTTTTTCATGTATTTTGTTGTGTATATGAAGAGGGGTCAAGCAATTTGTTGCTTGAATTATTTTTTTGGAAATTTATATATACCTGAAACATTTATTTTCAGCAGTTAGAGTAGGGTAGCATAGATGAATAAGCTCATGGTTGAGCATTTCTAGTTTGCAAAATACGTGAGGTTTGCATTTAGTATTTGTTTTTAGTTTTGAAATAAAGACTCCAATGCATATAAGGTACTATTGGCAGCAGTAGTTTGGCTTCAAATGAGGAGCATAGTTGCAGAAGTTTGGGCCATATTTGAATGATATTGACTGACTCCATAACCCAATGGACTAGGCACAACACAGAAAAATGTAAATGTTTGCAGAGATAGAGGTTGTAGTTTTTTTAGGATTGACAGGCACAGGTCTTCTTGTTCTTGGCAGCTCACAGGGAGCGTGCCATCCCCATAAGGAGCCAATGTTAGTATCTAGATACTAAATATTTTATTTTCTTCTTGTTTTCGAAATGGGGTTATTCCTGTAGCAACGAAAAGTGTTGTTCCAGAGCACCAATATTTCTTATGCTCGAAGTAGTGCTAATATTTTAACTCGTCTCATTAGAAAAGAAGAGAAGAGAGTTGGTTTTATTTTAAATTTCACCAAAAAATCATTTCGCTCGAAGGACAATCTTCAGTCCTCGAAGCCACGCACCTACAATCATACAACACACATGCCAACATTTACCACCACCAACAACACACAACACACAGTGAGCCAGTGCAATCTACAGGAACTTGGCCATTTATATTTGTCTCTGGTGGCTTATGAATTTCATTCTGAATACACTACTCTTAATATCTATAAACATCAGGATCATGCCCACAACACTTGATCTATCTAGTGTCCTCTCTCTTGATAACCTTTTTGCATTGATAATGCTTCTTTCTAGTAGATTTATACTGGCACTAGTCCTCAAAAGAATTTTAGACATCACCATTGTTGAGAAAACAAAAGAAAAGTTACATAAATTGCCTCTCAGATGATAGCATGGAGGAAGTAATTGTTAGAATAAATACATCTCCAAGAAAATTGTTGGGCTCTAAGTTTTCATCTACTAAAAGGATTCCATCTCTTGGTTTTGGTATTCTTTGTACAAAATAATCTATGCTATTACAGAAGGTATCCCCGAAATTACTTATTCAGTTCTTGCAGGAACATCGTTCAGAGTGGGAAGATTGTGGCATTGATATCTATTATGTGGCCACCTTAAAGACAAGTTCTTTTAAACTTCCTAGTTCATAACCCAATGGCTTTGAAGCGGGCCAATTCATGCTCTTCATAGAGCATACTATCAGAAAGAAGAGTTGTTACACATTATTTTGGTCACTTTGGTGATGTCTCTACAGTGTTGTATTCAGGCTCCCACAAGGACTTGTTGCCTAAGAAAAGTGGCTATTGTCTTCTTCCAAAAACACATTTTTAAGATGAGTTCGCAGGCTGCCTATGTTATAGGGTGAAAAAATCCCTAATTCTCGCAGGCCACCCACACTTAGGGTGTGAATTTTTTGCAGGCTGCTCCATAGATAGGGTGCGAACCTATTTTCAAGCTTGGAAAGGAGAAGAGGTCACGAAGGTTATAGAAGGGGATCTTCTAGAAAATGAGTTGGCATTCACATGGTTGGCATCCTACTAACTTCTCAGATTTGGTGGGATCATCCTCATCCATGTAACCATCCCTCCTTCTCCTATATATTGAAAGGTTTCTCATGGAAAAGGTTAAGCAAGATTGAATGAAGAATTGGTGAAATAATTGTGTGAAGAACCCTACTTGGACACAATCTTGAAGACTCTATTTGGTCTATCAAGAGGTATTGGATCTTCTTCATGCGAGTGCCAAGCAAGGGTGTGTGTTGGAACCAAGGGTCACTGAAAGGAAGCTTGTGACATCAAGGTGATCAGGTTGTATCTTCTACTTTCATTTGATATAATACAACAACATGTCCCTTTCCCATAAAATCATTCTTATTTTATAGCATAACTCCTTGATCATATGCATAGGTTGACATTGAATATACTTTGCTATCTTCACTTTGGTTGGTTTGTGTTGTCTTGGACCTAACTTCACAAGAGCACCGGAGTGAAGCAGGAACAACAGAGACCTAAGGAAGCGATATAAAGGCATGTCACTCATTCCTTCTTATTAGTAGATTCAATTACCACAAATTAGGGAAAGAGTCCTGTCCTATCCTGTTTTATTCTAGATCTCGGTGGATCTAGGGAGATCTGTTAGTGTCCACACTTACCGATTTGTTCGATAACAAAATTGGCGACTCCATTGGGGATACAACCCATTTTTAGTGGTTTTTTCTTGGCCATTTTCTCTTAACCTACCATTTTTCATTCCCATCAATCTCTGAGTCTTGAGGAGACCCTTACAGACCCCCTAGATCCATAAATTCCCTCAGAAGTTTTGTCTTTTTTCCAAAATTTGCTTGATTATAGACCTTCTCGCATTGCACCCTTTTGTAGCCTGTGAGAACCATTAAAGTTCGCACCTTGTTGTTCAGTTTAGTGTGAACTTCTCGCATTATGCCTGTGTCTAGCCTACGAGAATCCTTGATTCTCGCACTGTACCACACTGCCAGCCTGCGAACCCACTTGCAAAAAATTTGGATTAAGTCTTTTGTGTCCTCAGATGCTCAGATTTGTTTGTGTGTCTAGGAAGAACTTCTCTGGCTAGTGATTGAATGTTTCTTGAATTCAAATCTCGTGAATGATTAGTTTCCAGAAATTGAAATCTCTTCTTGATCATGTTTTCTCAATTTTTACCTCTTGACCTTTTCGCAACAAGGGTATAATCTCCAGTTTTGAAATCTGAGTGCTTGTTTGGTTGGGAGCCTTTGATTGGTTTAAAAGTTGAGATCAATTGTTCTTTTCAATTGCTTATTACTTGGAAAATTGTTACCCATGTGCATTTGAAGAGTCTAGTCTTGTCAATTTGTTATTTTTGTCTTCATTGAAAGATTGGTTTGGGTGTTTGTTTTGTATTTATTTTTCGTTGGTTGCTTGTTTTTTCTTAGTTACACCCTTGTTGTTTGGTTTCTAATAAAAATTAAAGACATTTTCTTTTTTAAGCAACTTTTTTATTTGAAAATATTGGCATTCAAGTATTGAAAGAGAATGAATAGGGAATTTTCATTGTTCATGGTTGTTTGATATTACATTTCAGAGAAGATCATACATCGTAGTTCGTATTGTTCCATAAAACTCCTCTTTCCGTCCTGTAAATAGGTTCATTGAACAAAAAAATTGTATCATTCATTCCTATTTATGCATTGTTGGGTCAGAGTCTCACACAACATTAGTTTCATTTCCGTCTCCTTTTGGGTAACAACAACCTTTAATAATATTGCACAATTTTAAAATTTAAATAGTAATGTTTTCTAGGGCTCTTTTACACCAACATTATCTAGGCTAGATATTTGGAATAGGCAGTGAGGCACACTCTCCAAAGCATAAAACACACAACAAAAACTTGTGATAAGGAGTGTCAAATTCCATTTGCAACATTTTGTCTTGGGAATCCCTTCTCACACAAGGGTCAAACCTGAGGTCGCATCAAGATTGACAGAGTTACTCACCCTGCTTTGTTGATATTAGTGTAGAGATTGCACATATTATGGGGGTCACTGGAAGGTATACCCACAATGATGAGTGGAAGCCTCTCAAGTTGATTTCGAGCTAGATACCCTGCCCTTGTGTGTGGATCAAACTATTGACTGTTCCCCCAGGCACCATTGTTGTTGGTGGTAACCTTAGTAGCCTACCTTCTTAGGGTCTTACACAAGGTGACTGTGAAGGGGTAAGTCTTCACGGTACCTAGAATCGATGTTGGCCAAACTCACTCGGGATCCTTGGAGGGTATACCCATGATTATGTGTGGGAGCTTGCACCAGGGTGTAAGTTCGTTAAGCAGGTCGTCAACATAAATTTTCCACCCTCGCCCAGCCCCTTCTTGTCTCGTCATCGCGACGTTGGATTTCATAACCAACTAGTGACTTCGGAATTGGAAGGTCTTGTTTGCTTGGTTTTTCTTCCTAGATTTTACTAATGCATGATGTTTGTTTACCCAAGTTGGCCACATAATTTCTTTCGTAAGTTTCTAACTCGATCACAATTGACCCTCCACGCCATTCACATAGGATGCAAGGCTTACCCCCAGAAGATCTGGAAGGTTCTCAACCCTTTCCTACCAACTCACCGGAGGGCTCTCCTCAACAGAGTGAAGTCCAAGACATTGCCACTCCACAAGTCGAAAGAACTAACTCTCTAGAAGAATTCTGAATTACCAATTCTCGAGAGGACTTTCAACTTCCTTCCGATTCCCAGAGACGTATTGTGCGAGTGAATTCTTCTGGAGATTTAGTTGTTCAGTCTTCTGGATCACCAATTGGACCTTTCATAGGACCTGAGGGTCAAGATCCTTTTTGGACTACTCACATTTTTAGACGGGATCTCTTTGTCTTAGGAGAAGGCATTGATATCACTGTCGCACTCGAGCGGCCCGAAAAATCTGATCCAGACGCAATACCTTTTACTACTACCTATTATTTCCCTAGTTCAGACGCTCCACCAGCTGACCACATCTTGACTATCCCTCTACAAATGGTCCATTACACAATGGTCCCAGATACTACGAGTCCTCACACTGGGATTACTGCGGCTAGCCAAGCCCCCATTGGCACACCGCTTTCACCTAGATTCACCCCAACACTTCTGCTCGGATATCATACGTTGAATTCTTCTATTCCTGCTCCTACACAAATCACATCCGGGACTCCTGGTGGTTCCACTCCTTCTGGGAACCATCTTCCTAGTTTCATTCTGACACTTCCTCCACCCCCTTTCAGAGGACCTCTTCCATCCTCTATTGGAGGCACTGATCCTAGTGGCACCATCCCGTCTTTCACACCTAATTACCAGATTCCCGTTGGTGGACAATTTCACCAAGGAGGCCAAACTCAACCCCCTTTTGCAGGACAAATCCCAATTGGGATGCAACCCCTGATTAGAGGGCAACCCCCACTGACCCCACCCTATGGACAAAACATACCTCCATCCTTGGCCCAGTATTGGAATTATCTTATACAACATAATCCTCAATCGACTGGGGGGAAACAACCTCAAGTTAACTCCATCATACCCCCTAGTACAGGCCAACCATATCCAAGCACGTCTAATCCTATTTGGGGCTTGAACACTCAACCCCATGCCCCTGTTCAAGGGTACAACCCTACGAATTACTTGCCTCCTCACCAACAACTGAATCTGCCCAGATCTTCGCAGTATATGCAGACTACTTATGGTCCCACTGGTTTACCGATGGGACTCCCTCCCCAAAGTCACTAGTACCCGCATGTGAATAGACAGTTACCTTTCTTAGACACCCTAGAACTCCCAGATATGTCGAGGATTTTAAATGATCTGATCCATCACTCTCCTCAATGGCCCACCATACTGACCAAACTACCATATGACATCCCTAAATTCGATGGTAAACTAGGAGAGGACCCAAACAATCATGTAATGACTTTTCACCTTTGGTGCTCAGCCAACTCCTTGATGGGTGACTCTATTCATTTACACCTTTTTCAGCGAACCCTCACAGGTTTCACTGTGAAGTGGTATATCAAATTACCACGAGGATTCTTCACCGACTTCAACACCCTTGCTATGGCTTTCCTCACCCACTACAAGTTACCGATTCACTACAAAACAAGAACTGAGATTTTGAGTTCTTTCAAACAAACCAAAGCCACTCATATCTCTGATCACATTCATGAGTGGCAACGTAGACGACGTCTCATCAAACTCGAACTTCCCGATCAGTTGCTGGCAGAATGGTTCACGAAATCATTCATTAACGACATCGCTCGTGACATCTCCATGGGTGGATTTGTCACAGAAGAACACACAATCAGTCATGCCCAATACCTAGACATCGTTTACTCACAAATGGGTACTCTTTACGACTTACTACTTGATGCACCTCATCCTTCTACTTCTACTACTTCAACCACTCCTGCTGCTTCTCATGCAGCTGATGGTGTGATTGGCACCTTCCATGCCCAACCTCATTCCATCCAAACCTCTAGCAACAACCCCAAATCCATTTCTTCTAATGTTCAAAATGCTCCCTCTCCTACTCCTCCCACCGACAAGATTTCTGAGGTAAATTATGTTCAATCTACCCCCACTAGAAAAAATAAATCCAAAAAAGGAAAGGGTAAGACCAAGGAGGATAAAAATAATCCACAAACTGAGAAAAACAAAACACCACCTGTTGACAATAGAGATAAGCGCAAACCCCGATACCCTTGTCTTATTTGTGGTGATGATCACTACACTAAGGATTGTCCATGACGAGCCGAGGTTACTAAGTTCCTTCAAGGGACCACAAAACCCCCCACTCCAGCTATATTGTCACAACCTTTCCCTTCTCAACAATATACCCAATTGGTCATTCATGACCAAACTTCCCCGTCCAATATATCCTATGTCTTAATGTGTACAGGTGATTCAAAGAAGAATGACATCACACTTACCACTCGAGCCAAAGATTATCCTTCCTCCAAAGAGAAGGTTGATGAAATACCTCCTTCATTGGTCCAACCATATCCCACAACTACACCTACCAATGGTCCTCTTCATCTTGAATGACTGAGCATAGATACAATTCTTCGCCCTCCTCCAAAGGGTGTTGTTCGAAAATCAACTTTCAATCCCCATGCATGTGCTGCCCATAACTACAGTATTGTCGAAGATCTGGCCCAAGCACCATCCGCAATGTGAGCCCTCGAAGTCCTTCAGAGTTGTCCTATACAACATAAGGCACTGTTGAAATCTATTGGTGGAATTGACCCCACGGATATGCATTTAATAATTTTTGACTTGGAAGATCACATTCCAAGGTTACACCCTCAACTCGCATTCCAAATACAAGTTATTGTCTCCGACAAAAAACATTTGTAGAATGGTTATTGATGAGGGTGCCTCAACTTGTGTCATGTCTATTACCTGCTGGAAAGCCATCCGCTCTCCTCCTTTGACTGAATCCCACAACATGCTCAAAGCGTTCAATGGCTGTAGTTTTAAGCCTTATGGTGTCCTCCCTTCATTGCCTATTATGTTAAAAGGAAAAATGATCCAAGTTGAATTGGAGGTCTTTGACGCTCCTCTCGATTACAACCTTCTACTTGCCATAGCTGGATTGATTCCATGCATGCAGTTGTGTCGACTCTTTTCTGTGTTGTGTGTTTCCCACATCAAGGAAAATTAGTTACTGTTGACCAATTGGCCTTCTTTCACTCCGATGCATGTACCGACAATGTGTCGTTCATTAAAAACCACCCCCCCCCAGATATGAGAACATCGGTGTGGGTCTTCCTAAAGATTCCTCGTTAATGGGTACATTCCCCATCCCACCACCCGATGTTCCACATCCGTTTGTCTCCTCGATCAACATGATCTCCACCTTTGTTCACGGAATCCCTGCATCTTATGACCCATAGATGGTACCCAATGCCGACGATCATCTTCATTATGGCGACGAAATACCTTTGAGTCCGATCAAATCCGCTTATCAAGCCATTCAATCGACAACCCCTTCTACCCCCTCTCTTGGTGATTTATCTCCAGATCCATTGCGCGTCATTTTTCCCATGGATGAGATGATTATGTCTATTATGTCCATGGAAGACACCGCTTGGGATGATGTACATCATCGTTCCATCCTCTTCCTGGAACAACACACCATCGAGGGTTACCAACGGATCTCAACCCGGTCGACCGTTGTTTTCATTTCTACTGTTCCCGAGTCCACACATGATCTATTCTACGAAGGGAACTTAAGTAATATCTCACCCACCATCCCCATCGATATATCCATAAAACCTGGAATTGTCAAAAATGTGCATATTGGAGCTTCGTGTTCCCATGACAAAGTTGTCACCTACAACTCTCTTTTCCAAGAATTTCATGATGTCTTCACCTGGAGCTATGAAGAAATTCTGAGTATTGACCTCGACATTGTGATACATGAGATTAAGACATACCCAAATTCTAAACCCATCCAACAACGACTTCATCCGGTCCACCCACGTAAAGCGGTTGTTATCAAGCTTGAAGTTGAGAAACTTCTCAAACCTGGATTTATTTACCCTGTGGCTCTAGCTAACTAGGTTTCCAATCTTGTCTCGATCAATAAGAAACAAGGCACAATCCGCGTGTGTGTTGATTATAGGGACATTAACAAATATTTTCCTAAAGACAACTTTCCTACCCCCTTCATTGACCAGATCGTCGACGATTGTGTCAGAAGTGAAATCTTCTCTCTGATGGATGGTTTCTCCGGATATAATCAAATCAATATCATTTCCGCGGACCAACACAATACCAATTTTATTTGTCCTTGGGGCACTTTCGCCTATCGAAAACTTCCATTCGGTTTAAAGAATGCCGGTGCAACTTTTCAGCGTGCTATGTCTTCTGCCTTCCATGATATAAAACACATTGTGCAGCCATATCTCGATGACTTACCTGCTCATTCCATGCACCGTGTATATCATCCAATACACCTTCGCGCCATTTTCCTTCGATGTCGGTTTTACCATATATGCTTGAATCCCCACAAATGTGTTTTCTGCATAGAATCCGACTGACTTCTAGGCTTTATTGTTTCACATCAAGGGATCAGGGTAGATCCTTTGAAGGTCAGGGCGATTCTCAATCTCCCTCATCCTTCCTCACTTCACCAGTTACAAAGTTTGCAAGGGAAGACAAACTTTCTCCATCGTTTCATCCCAAACTATGCTGAGCTAACTCTTGGATTTACGTGACTGCTCAAGAAAGGTTTTGAGTTCATATGGGATACCACTGCCAACACATCTTTTGAAGCTTTGAAACTGTCTTTGACACATACCCCACTACTCTTCCCACCTTATTACAGTCGAGATTATTTCCTTTACCTCGCAGCCTCGGACTATACCATCACTATGGTTCTCGTCCAGGAGGATGATTCTCATGACAAACATGTCATTTATTACTTGAGTCAGAGTATCACGTCTACTGAAACTAAGTATTTACATGTTGAAAGCCTTAGTAGCTGTCCAAGTTGTTCAAAATTTCTGGCACTATATCCTCTCTTGCAAGACTACAATAATTTCTAACTGCAACCCTATGCAACACATTATTACACGCCAATTGCTAGGGGGAAAATACTACAAATGGATCGTAATACTCCAGGAGTTTGACTTAGAATTCGAACGTGCTAAGTCCAAGAAATCCTGGGTGTTTGTCGAGTTGATATGTGGCCTTCCCTACTCTGAGACGAAAAATGTAGCAGCCGATTCATTACCCAATGAATCCCTTTTCCTGATTAGTTCCGATGACCTTTGGTATGGAGATATCATCATATATCTCCGGACCCAGACTTTTCGGCCCACTTTATCTAGTATTGACCACAGTCGAATACGCTACCAAGCCCGTCATTATATTGTCCTCGGTGATACTCTTTATCATTGTGGGATTGACTCCGTTTTGCGACGCTACCTCACATTTGACGAAGTCGAGAAAACACTAAATGACTGCCATTCTGGAGCCTGTTGTGGTCACATGTCTGGGTATGCTACTATTGTGAGGGAAATCCCCTTACGGACTAGCAAATAGGGTTATCTTATGCATGTAGATATGACCAAAAGAAATCTACTTTCTACCTTCGTCCCCATACTTAAACCCCATTTCTTTTCAACAAATACATGGTTAGACCAACATACCTTGTTTTGTATGTTCGATGTCGATCCCCCTTCACGCTTGATCGCTTATTGGCAGCTATCCTCTCAAGATTGACCTACGTACAAAACAAACAACAAAATACACATCCATTTTACCTATAGACTAATGGGTTAGAGATTCAAACATATATTTACTGAACTATGAAGAACTCATATAGTGGGATGGGAAAAACATTTCTTTATTATTAACTTTAATTAATCAACTTACAATGTCGAGACCGGCCACTGCTCCGCGAATCCTGATCCTGGGCTCCTCTTCAAATGTCCTCCATCTTCTTTCCTTTGTATCTCTTCTTGCACAAGGATGGCTAAAGGGTTGGGACAATGGGAATATGCAATTGGGCAGAGTTTCTTTACTATATTTCTCCCTCTCCAAATGGGACCCCTAACCCTTCTTTTAGAGGCTAGAAGAAGCTAGGTATTTGGACGAACCCTCGGCCATGCATGGTTGGGAGTTTCAGTTAACTCACCCAAAGTTGTGTGTTCTATCGACAACTTTCCTTTTTTCATGCTTTTGTCGGTCCACGCGGGTTGTTTTAGGTTAGCTAGCATGTACACGCATGCAGTAATGGAGTAGGGCACGTGGGCCCTTATAAAAGAGGGTTTTTAAAGAGTTGTTCAACAGTACTTTGGAAAAGAAGGGATCTGAGATGGCATAATGCCAGGTAAGCATGTATGGTGCAAATTAGGGTTATAACAACTACTGCCCAGAAGATCTTACGAGTAGGGTATTTTTGGCCTTCTTTATTCAACGATTGTATAATTACCGTCCAAAAATTCCACGCTTGCCAAACCTACAACAATAAAATACGATCACACCCTGCTCCACTACACCCTGTGGTCTCCGTTGGTCCTTTTGTGAAATGGGGTATCGATTTCATGACATGTCACCCTCACTCGACCGGGGGGCATGGATACATTATTGTAGCCATAGATTATTTTATGAACTGGGCCGAGGTGATGCCAACATTCGACAATACCGGAAGGACTGCAACATTATTCATATTCAATCACATCATTACTCATTTTGGTGTTCCTTAGGCTATCGTTACTGATCACGGTAGCCACCTTAGAAACTTCATGATATCCAAACTCACGGAAAAGTTGGGTCTTCACCATGAAAACTCAACACCCTATTACCCACAAGCCAATGGCCAAGTCGAAGCAATAAACAAGGTCCTCATTCCCATGCTTTGACGAATGATAGGGATTCACAAAACGAGTTGGCACACGATGTTGTTTTCAACATTGTGGGCTTACCGGACATCCGTTAAGTCTGCTACCAGGTTTACACCATTACATGTATCACACAACACAAAATAAGCCGATAGAACCTGTATATATGTATATAATGATCAAAAAATTTTACAAAAAGTTTCTGTCCAAGGACCAAAATCTCAAAATACGAAGCCCATATCTTCTACAAAATAGCGTCACGGATGACGCTCATGATAACACACGACTGCTCGGGCTACCCTATGAAGCAGTCAACTGATAGACTCGGACACGCCCACAATATGGCACTGGTAATGTCTAGGGATCTCCCCAATAGCAATATCCAGGATGTTCGCGGTCAACCCCTCCAAGTTCTGCTCCACTGCCTCATAGTCTTCAACATCCCATCTCGCCACTGGAGCCACCTCTCCTTGCCGTTGAATATGAGACATTCTTGGAGGTCGATATGGCCCCACATATGTGTCGTCAAAAAGATATTTTTTGATTAGTTCTTGGACAAACATAAAAACATTTCATATGATAAAACTTGCAAAAACATTTAAAAAGAACAAAATGTGTACTTATTACCTAAATCACCCCACTGAGCATCCTCAAGCAGGGTCAAATCCAGATCCCCTCGGAAATCCAAACCAGCGTATGCGTAGTAGTCAATCATCAACATCTGGGGCCTTAACCAGTCAAAAAATGAATCATTGTACTTGATTATAGGCCTAGCTACGTGTCAAGCCATGAGGTTGCACCACCTCAGCATCCTCAGATCCTTTGGGGCCGGTAAACCCCAATCAACCTGTAGTCACTGTTAGGACCCTATAATGTACCTTTTTGTTCATACTTTTTGCTATCATTACATCCTTTTCCCACTCACATTTAAGCCTACATTATCACCTTAACCTATTTTCCCAAAGGTATACAACGTTTCTTCTCTTTTCTATATGTTTAATTTGTTTTACATGTAATTTTACATTACTCTCATACTTAGCCATTAAATATATAGTTTCTGAAATAGTTTGAACTGCAGTTAACATACTGTTGCTGCTTGAAGACCACCTTGTTGAAACAATCAACAGTACACAAATTCCGTTGCTGAAACAGTCTGTGATTTGCGATGCTGAAACAACATATCACATACAACAGTAACAATAAGGAGTTGTTACACTAGCCGCAACAACCGTACCTTAAGCCAACACCAACCATCGTTGCTGCTTGAAAACCACGTTGTTGAAATAGTCAAACATGACGCAAATCCCGTTGCTGAAACAACCCGTGATTTGCGATGCTGAAACAATATTCTACAAGCAACAGTAACAAGAAAAGATAAATAAAGAAGTTGTTACACGGGCCGCAACAGCTGTAACTCAAGCCAACACCATTCCAACTACTGTAACAACATTTTTCTATGGGAGATCAGAATATCCTATTCCAGCATAGAAAATTAGATCAGACTAAGAATAGGATTTGTATGTACACATGTAATTTTATGATCAATTGTATTAAGAGGATTCTCCTCTTTAAATAGTGGAGAAATGAG
>SNQJ01S0053312.1:47025-73479 GCA_010110895.2 Picea sitchensis
CAGGGTGAGGAATGGTCCAGACTCAGACATTCCTTAGGGTTTATACATTCTATCCAGGGTGCACTTTGATTAGTGTAGGAAGAATGGCCTAGGGTGAGGAATGGTCCATGCTTAGAAATCAGAAACAATCCTTCTTCCTTGTTTGAGAAGAATAGGGAAGATAGTCCATTGTTGATGAGGGAAGATATTCTTTCAAATCTCACAAACGTGAGTGAAAGATTGGCCTAGATGATTCAGTTTATTTTTAACAATATTTTCTGTGTAGGATGGCATCATATGATTGTTATGGATACTACCTGTCTCATAACAATGTTTCTATGCAGGTTGCTATCAGATGTTTGTTATGAAGACTGTATGATAGTAGATGAGGATTACTATGGTGGATATGTTCCACTATTCACAACCATACGTTGCTGATCAAGTACTTGTGTGTTACTTGGTGTGGTAGTGTATCACTGGATTGTAGTTATGTACTACAATGAATAGACACAGTTGTGTTCTATTTTTGTTCTAACTGCCTTGAAAACTATCAACAGTTTATTGAAAATAATCATCATCCAGACAAATGATGAACAGATATTTTCCAGATGGAAATTGGTTCAGAGCATTTACTCCTCTAGATTATAAGAGTGTCTCTTGTATCACTCTATGGTGTGAGTGGCTTATCCAACATCATGTATAATTACTCAGATGAAGTATGGTTTCGAGAGATGATGCAGATGATGGTGATGGTGATGCTCATGATCTAGTCATGAGATAGTCTAGATGACTATATTGATGCTACCCGGTAAATGGTATGTTTTTGTGCTCAAGACCATTACCTGTAATACCTCCCTAGCTAGGAGGGAGTGTTAATATTATGGTAGTTGTGGGAGGTATTTACCTCTACATGTGAACCTGACGAGAATAGAAGACTCCAGAAAGTAAGAGAAAACCCTAATGAGTTGGCTAATAACCCTAGAAGTCTTGTCGGCTCAAGAAGATAATTAATATTAGGTTATTAGCCTCCAAGAGAAGAAGTTGACTATAAATAATAATAATATATTGAACAGACACATATCCAGAAGGAGAATTTGGCCCCAACAAATCTAGCAAAACCAATATAAATACAGGGCACCAATTCTCATTTGACACCATCTTCGAATTGCAATTCCCAGTTGGTGCGCACTGCAGTTCCCAATTTGGTGCACACATGTGGAGGAGGGTTGCAGGTGCAGCTGCAACAACAACTAGTTTTCAGTATTGACTTGGACTATCTCTTGGCTAGGGTTTGGACTATCCTATCAACTTTTTGTGATGCGCTATCCTTGGGGAAAGGTGCGCTACCCTTTGTTTGGATATCTAGCCTAGGGTTTGCTTCTGGAGAAATTCTCAGTCAAGGTTAAGGTGCTCGAAGGGTGGCTTCGGCCTATGGTTGGGTGACGAGGGTATCGTCAATGGTAAAATGATAACACCATCTTCTATATTCTAACATGACCTGACTTCACAAGAGCACTAGAGCGAAGTGGGAACAACAGATACCTAAGGAAGCGATATAAAGGTATGCCACTCATTCCTTCTTATTAGTAGATTCAATGACCACAACTTAGGGAAAGAGTCATGCCCTGTCTTGTGTTGTTCTAGATCTAGGTGGATCTAGGGAGATCTGTTAGAGTCCACACTTACCGATTTGTCCGATAACAAGAGTTCTTTGAGATTGTCAAAATTGGAGAGGCGTAGTCTTACACAAGAAGAGGATGTCTTCTCAAGAGATCTGGTTTTATTGCAGGTATGAAGTGGAATTGGTAAAAAGGAAAATGGAGCCTGTGCGCAACTTGTTTTTTCTCCAGTTGATTCAATGCTTTCGGATGATATTTGTATTTGTACATTCATGAAGTAAAATACAGAGCTACATATTGTCTCAAATACCTTGGGTTTAGACGTGAAAATCCTACATAGGCATAATCATTAACTGAGTTAACTAATGAGACGAAAGCATTGTACCCAACATGTGCAAATTTTAGAAGAAAATAATGATAGTGGATGAAAGAAAAAGGGCGATCGTGATGCAGGCTCTAATCATTTTAACTTCAAGGACCAAAATAGATCTCAAGTATTGTCAAGAAATTATACACGCAGGGTCTCGTATCCTGATGATAGATATTCTCTCCATTTGGAATGTGTCCATAGTTATTTGGATGCTCCTAACCGTCCTTATAAGAGATTCTCTGTATCAAAACACCCATATTCTACTATGGATGATGTTCCAGGGTATGCCGATCCAGCTTTAAGGCACTCGAGGGCACGTGTGGACTATGATTTTAGTGTTGGTGTTGGCGCATCCCTTTATGGAAGAGTTGCATATGGTCAGCTTGATCAAGCCCCTCAAGTAGGTTATAGTGGTAAAACTTTGTTCCTGCAAAACGTCTGCCTCTAGACAAGAAAGGCGAGCTATGGTTGCTAGGCCCACAAAGAAAATTTATTTTTGTTTGATGACTGTAATCGATGTGAGGATGGTGTTAAAGATATCTGATATCTACATGTTCTTGAAAGAATATAATAGGATATCTCCATTGGGAACTTTGCAGGTTCCTTTTATTGATAAACCGGTCTTTTGCTTGAAAGCAGTTGCACAATAACCCAGATAACAGAGCATGTTAAAGAATATGTTGATTTTTTGCGAGAAATATAGTTAAGAAGATATAGTACTCTATCATACATGGGAGAAAAATCAACAGTCAAGGGATATATCCTCGCCATTTCCAGAAATCAAAGACTATTTTTATCAGTCAAAGATATGTGGTAATTAGTCAAGAGGAAAGAATCAAATCTATGTTGCAAAAGCGCCAACAAATACACAGGTGACAGATGGAAGACAAGTGGTAGTTTTGAAACTCTTTGTAATCAGCTCTGACATTTCAAGTTCAAACTAATTTGACCAATGATTCCAACAAACTTTCGAGACACATTGCAACTATTTCTCAATTTTTTTTATTTTCTGAGATTATTAGTTGATATTATATTCCTTAAGATTAGCTAGTATTTGGGATCTTGGATAGTTCTATTTAAAGCCATCATTTTGTAATAGAAAGGGAGGGGAGGAGAACTGATAGGGTGAGGCCTGAGAAGGAATTTGATGAGATAGCATCTAGTGTGTGTTATTGTAAGCCTAAGGGAATTTTATTAAGTATACATTTTTGACATTGAACATCCCTATGAATTGTGCTATCAGATTGTGATATTTTTGTTTTCTATTCTTCTTTTCCTCTTGCTTGAATGAGTTACAGACATTGAGAATCAATGACTGCCCATAAACAATAGATTCTTGAGAACCAAGATTTGTTGTGATCTGTCTGTTGCTTGTGTGCTTTGTTCAAATATCTGTCAAATCCATTTTTCAGAGTGAATCTCTGTTTGGTGGATTTTCTATTATTTGTCGCATTCTCCATTGTTCCATCCACCATCATATAAGTATTTTGTTTGATATGCAGTTCATTGGCCTTCAATCTAACAGGGTGTTTACTTGACTCAATTCCCAATGGTAAATCTCTGATCTAAAGTTAGTTTATTTTCCTCTTCCTTCCACATTCAATCTTGTTGATCCATCAAACTAAACCATAATGTAATTTCATCTACAAAAACTGTTGCAATAACTAAGATGTGCTAGGCTTGACCCTATAGCAATCTAGGGGAAACTTCTAGCACTAACATCTTATGGTGTCATTGCCGGGAACAAAGCAATGAAGAAATATTCCCTGGGAGAACAACAACGATCCGATCCGATTCTTGATGGTGAACAAGAAGACGACATGTGCCTGATTGCAGATCTTTCACCATGGCGACTCCACTGTCTAAAGATTAATAGGCGACTCCACTGGGAATTCAAATATGGAAGCCATTTTGGCTCAAAGGTTGGCCTTTTGTGACTTTTCAGATGTATTTGGTTTTCCAAACCCAATTCTTAGCAGAGGTAAATGGGAAGGTTCCCTTCCTACATTTAAAGGAGAAGATTGTGAGGTACCAGCTAAACATCTACTAGATTTACATGAGTTTATTCATAAATGTCAGATTGTGCACGAGGATGCTCAGATCAAGCTTTTCAAATACTCATTGAAGGAAGAAGCCCTTGAATGGTGTAGATCTCTTCCAGCTGCCGATATCAACTCTTTGAAAGGTGTTCATGATTCTTTCAATTTGTTCTGTAAAGATGAAATTTCAGCTGGCGCCCTTTTTCCAGAATACTGTCATGAATATAATTTGTTTCGTCAAATTAATGAACATGAAAAGTATGATTGTGCTGAAAAGTATGTGGTTGTAGAGGATACTTTCCATAAAGATTCAAAGGTGTTAGATGACCTTCATTTTGACAGGAATTTCATAGATACGTTTGACATCATATCAAATGTATCTATTTTTTCTAATTTGCATAAAAATCAGGCCATGTCTTTTGAGATCTCAAATGATAAAGAGTAGATAGCATATGGCAACAGTCCTGGATCTGATCAGGAGCATCATGAGCATCATGAAACTGATAGAGAAAATTTCCAACAACAATTGATGCTTGCTTCTGGGTCAGTTGTTGAGTAGTCAATATATGAGTTTATAGAACTTGGAAATGACATTCATGATCAATCATCTCATGAGATAAACTATGAGGAAAAACAACCTTTTGATTTTAAAAAACCAGGTAAGATCATTCATGAATTTTATGATCCAGTTTCTATATGGATGGAGTCACTGTTTTTAGTAATGCCATATATTACAAAGTTTGGCATGATGGTTTGCAGCAATAAACATGAGATGGTTGCGGTTTTCTTGTTGTATATTTTGTTCCTTTTTCATGTCTTTTGTTGTGTATATGAAGAGGGGTCAAGCAATTTGTTGCTTGAATTATTTTTCTGGAAATTTATATATACCTGAAACATTTATTTTCAGCAGTTAGAATAGGGTAGCATAGATGAATAAGCTCATGGTTGAGCATTTCTAGTTTGCACAATACATGAGGTTTGCATTTAGTATTTGGTGTCAGTTTTGAAACAAAGACTCCAATTCATATAAGGTACTATTGGAAATGGTAGTTTGGCTTCAAATGAGGAGTAGAGTTGTAGAAGTTTGGGATAGATTTGAATGATATTGACTGACTCCATAACCCAATGGACTAGGCACAACAGAAAAAAATGTAAATGTTTGTAGAGATAAAGGTTGTAGGGTTTTCAGGATTGACAGGGATAGGCCTGCTTGTTCTTGGAAGCTCACAGAGAGTGTGAAATCCCCAGAAGGAGCCAATGTTAGTATCCAGATACTAAATATTCTATTTTCTTCTTGTTGCCGGAATGGGGTTATTCTTGTAGCACCGAAAAGTGTTGTTCCAAAGCACCGATGTTGCATATGCTTGAAGTAGTGCTGAGATTTTAACTCATCTCATTAGAGAAGAAGAGAATAGGGTTGGTTTTATTTTAAATTTCACCAAAAAATCATTGCGCCCGAAGGACAATCTTCAGTCCTCAAAGCCATGCACCTGCAGTCATACAACACACGTGCCAACAATTACCACCAGCAACAACACGCAACACACAATGAGCCAATGCAATCTACAGGAACTTGGCCATTTATATTTTTCTCTGGTGGCTTATGAATTTAATTCTGAATACACTACTCTTAATCTCTGTAAACATCAAGATCATGCCCACAACACTCGATCTATCTAGTGTCCTCTCTCTTGATAACCTTTTTGTATTGATAATGCTTCTTTCTAGTAGATTTCTGCTGGCATTATTCATCAAAATAATTGCAAACATCCCCATTGTTGAGGAAACAAAATAAAAGTTACATAAATTTCCTCTTAGATGATAGCATGGAGGAAGTAACTGTTAGCATAAATACATCTCCAAGCAAACTGTTGGGTTCTAAGTTTTCATCTATTGAAGGGATTCCATCTTTTGGTTTTGGTATTCTTTGTACAAAAGAATCTATGCTATTACAGAAGGTATCCCCGACATTACTTATTCAGTTGTTGCAGGAACATCATTCGGAGTGGGTAGATTGTGGCATTGATATCTATTTTGTGGCCACCTTAAAGACAAGTTCTTTTAAACTTCCTAGTTCATAAGCCAATGTCTTTGAAGTGGGCCAATTCATGCCCTTCATAGGGCATACTATTAAAAATGAAGATTTCTTCGAGATTGTCAAAATTGGAGAGGTGTGGTCTTACACAAGAAGAGGCTGTATTCTCAAGAGATATGGTTTTATTGTAGGTCTGCAGTGGAATTGGTAAAAAGGCAAATGGAGCCTATGCACAACTTGTTTTTGCTCCAGTTGATTCATTGTTTTCGGATGATATTTGTATTTGTACATTCATGAAGGAAAATACAGAGCTGCATACTGTCTCAAATACCTCGGGTTTAGATGTGAAAATCCTATAGAGGCATAATCATTAGCTGAGTTAACTAATGAGATGCAAGCATTGTACCCAACAGGTGTAAAGTTTACAAGAAAATAATGATAGTGGACGAAAGACGAAGGACGATCATGATCCAGGCTCTAAGAATTCTAACTTCAAGGACCAAAATAAATCTCGAGGATTGTCAAGAAATGATACACGCAGGGTCTTGTATCTAGATGATAGATATTCTCTCCATTTGGAACGTGTCCATAGTTATTTGGATGCTCCTAACCATCCTTATCAGAGAGTCTCTGGATCGAAACACCCATATTCTGCTCTGGATGATGTTTCAAGGTATGTCGATCCAACTTTAAGGCACTCGAGGGAACATATAGACTATGATGTCAGTGATGGTGTTGGCGTTTCCCTTTATAGAAGAGTTGCATATGGTCAGCTTGATCGGGCCCCTCAAGTAAATTACAATGGTAAAACTTTGTTCCTGCAAAACCTCTGCCTCTAGACAAGAAAGGCAAGCTATGGTTGCTAGGCCCACAAAGCAAAGTTCTTTTTGTTTGATGAATGCAAATGATGTGATGATGGTGTTAAAGATATATGATATCTACATTTTCTTGAAAACATATAATAGGATATCTCCATTGGGAACTCTGCAGCTTCCTTTTAATTGATAAACCAGTCTTTTTCTCGAAAGAAGTTGCACAATAATCCAGATAACAAATAATGTTAATGAATATGTTGATTGCTTGTGAGAAATATAGTTAAGAAGATATGGCACTCTATCATACATGGGAGAAAAATCAGTAGTCAAGGGATATATCCTCGTCATTTCCATAAATCAAGGACTATTATTATCAGTCAAAGATATGTGGCAGTCAGTCAAGAGGAACGAATCAAATCTATATTGAAAAAGGGACAACAAATACACAGGTGACAGATGGAAGACAAGTGGTAGTTTTGAAACTCTTTGTAATCAGCTCCAACATTTCAAGTTCAAACAAATTTGACCAATGATTCCACCAAACTTTCAAGACATATTGCAACTATTTTTCAAATTTGTCTATTTTATGAGATTATTAGTTGATATTACATTCCTTAAGATTAGCTAGTATTTGAGATCTCAGATACTTCTATTTAAAGCCATCATTTTGTAATAGAAAGGGAGGGGAGGAGACCCAAAAGGGTGAGGCCTGAGACGAAATTTGATGAGATAACATCCAATGTGTGTTATTGTAAGCCTAAGGGCATTTTATTAAGTATTCATTTCTGACATTGAACATCCCTATGAATTGTGCTATCAGATTGTGATCTTTTCATTTTCCATTCTTCTTTTCCTCTTGCTTGAATGAGTTACAAACATTGAGAATCAATGACTGTCCATAAAAAATAGATTCTTGAGAAGCAAGATTTGTTGTGATCTGCCTGTTGCTTATGTGCTTTTCTCAAGTATCTGTCAAATCCATTTTTCAGAGAGAATCTCTGTTTGGTGGATGTTCTACTATTTTTCACATTCTCCATTCTTCCATCCACCATCATATAAGTATTTTGTCTGATATGCAGTTCACTGGGCTTCAATCTAACATGGTGTTTACTTGACTCCATGCCTAATGGTAAATATCTGATATAAAGTTAGTTTATTGTCCTCTTCCTTCCTCATTCAATCTGTTGACCCACCAAACCAAACCATAATCTAATTTCATATACAAAAACTATTGCAATAACTAAGATGTGCTAGGCTTGACCCTATAGCAGTCTAGGAGAAACTTCTAGCACTAACATCTTATGGCGTCATTGCTGGGGACGAAGCAACGAAGAAATATTCCCTCGGAGAATGACAACGATCAGATCCGCTTCTTGATGGTGAACAAGAAGAGGACACATGCTTGACTGCAGATATTTCACCATGGTAACAACACTGTCCAACAACATTTGATGCTTGCTTCTGGGCTAGTTGTTGAGCAGTCAATATATGAGTTTATAGAACTTGGAAATGACATTCATGATTATAAATCTCATGAGATCAACTATGAGGAAAAACAACCTTTTGATTTTAAAAAACCAGGTAAGATCATTCATGAATTTTATGATCCAGTTGCTATGTGGAAGGAGTCACTGTTTTCAACAATGCCATATATTACAAAGTTTGGCATGATGGTTTGCAACAAAAAACATGAGCTGGTTGTGGTTTTCTTGTTGCATATTTTTTTCTTTTTTCATGTCTTTTGATGTGTATATGAAGAGGGGTCAAGCAATTTGTTGCTTGAATTATTTTTCTGGAAATTTATATATACCTGAAACATTTATTTTCAGTAGTTAGAGTAGGGTAGCATAGATGAATAAGCTCATGGTTGAGCATTTCTAGTTTGGACAATACGTGACGTTTTCAGTTAGTATTTGGTTTCAGTTTTGAAATAAAGATTCCAATGCATATAAGGTACTATTGGCAGTAGTAGTTTGGCTTCAAATGAGGAGCATAGTTGTAGAAGTTTGGGCCAGATTTGAATGATATTGACTGACTCCATAACCCAATGGACTAGGCACAACAAAAAAAATGGTAAATGTTTGCAGAGATAAAGGTTGTAGGGTTTTCAGGATTAACATGCACAGGTCTGCTTGTTCTTGGCAGCTCACAGGGAGCGTGCCATCCCTAGAAGGAGCCAATGTTAGTATCTAGATAATAATTATTCTATTTTCTTCTTGTTTCCGGAATGGGGTTATTCCTGTAGCACCGACAAATGTTTTTCTAGAGCACCGGTATTGCATATGCTCGAAGTAGTGCTGAGATTTTAACTCATCTCATTAGAGAAGAAGAGAAGAGGGTTGGTTTTATTTTAAATTTCACCAATTAATCTTCAGTCCTTCGAGCCACGCACCTGCAGTCATACAACACACATGTCAACATTTACCACCAGCAACAACACACAACACACAATAAGCCAGTGCAATCTACAGGAACTTGTCCATTTGTATTTTTCTCTAGTGGCTTATGAATTTCATTCTGAATACACTACTCTTAATCTCTGTAAACATCAAGATCATGCCCACAAAACTCTATCCATCTAGTGTCCTCTCTCTTGATAACCTTTTTGCATTGATAATTCTTCTTGCTAGTAGATTTCTGCTGGCATTAGTCCTAAAAAGAATTGCAGACATCACCATTGTTGACGAAACAAAAGAAAAGTTACATAAATTGCCTCTCAGATGATAGCATGGAGGAAGTAACTGTTAGCATAAATACATCTCCAAGAAAACTGTTGTATTCTAAGTTTTCATCTACTGAAGGGATTCCATCTTTTGGTTTTGGTATTCTTTGTACAAAATAATATATGCTATTACAGAAGGTATCCCCGATATCACTTATTCAGTTCTTGTAAGAACATTGTTTAGAGTGGGAAGATTGTGGCATCGATATCTATTTTGTGGCCACCTTAAAGACAAGTTCTTTTAAACTTCCTAGTTCATAAGCCAATGTCTTTGAAGCAGGCCAATTCATGCCCTTCATAGGGCATACTATTCAAAATGAAGAGTTCTTTGCGATTGTCAAAATTGGAGAGGCGTGGTCTTACACAAGAAGAGGTTGTCTTCTCAAGAGATCTAGTTTTATTGTAGGTTTGCAGTGGAATTGGTAAAAAGGAAAATGGAGCCTGTGCGCAACTTGTTTTTGCACCAGTTGATTCATTGTTTTCAGATGATATTTGTATTTGTACATTCATGAAGGCAAATAAAGAGTTGCATACTGTCTCAAATACCTTGGGTTTAGATGTGAAAAGACTAAAGAGGCATAATCATTAGCTGAGTTAACTAATGATATGCAAGCATTGTACCCAACAGGTGCAAAGTTTACAAGAAAATAATGAAAGTGGATGAAAGACGAAGGGTGATCGTGATCTAGGCTCTAAGAATTCTAACTTCACAGACCAAAATAGATCTTGAGGATTGTCAAGAAATGATACACGTAGGGTCTTGTATCTTGATGATAGTTATTCTCACCATTTGGAACGTGTCCATAGTTATTTGGATGCTCCTAACCGTCCTTAAAGGAGAGTCTTTGGATAAAAACGCCCATATTTTTCTCTGGATGATGTTCCAAGGTATGTTGATCCAACTTTAAGGCACTCAAGGGCATGTCTAGACTATGATTTCGTTGCTGGTGCTGGAGCTTCCCTTTATGGAAGAGATGCATATGGTCAGCTTGATCGGGCCCCTCAAGTAGGTTATAGTGGTAAAACTTTGTTCCTGCAAAACCTCTGCCTCTAGACAAGAAAGGCGAGCTATGGTTGTGAGGCCCACAAAGAAAAGTTTTTTTTGTTTGACAACTGCAATCGATGTGACGATGGTGTTAAATATATCTTATATCTACATTTTATTGAAAACGTATAATAGGATATTTCCATTGGGAACATTGTAGGTTCCTTTTAATTGATAAATCAATCTTTTGCTCGAAAGAAGTTGCACAATAATCCATATAATAGAGCATGTTAAAGAATATGTTTATTTCTTGCGAGAAATATAGTTAAGAAGATATGGTACTCTATCATACATGGGAGAAAAATCAGCAGTCAAGGGATATATCCTCATCATTTCCATAAATCAAGGACTATTTTTATCAGTCAAAGATATGTGGCAATCAGTCAAGAGGAAAGAATCAAATCTATATTGCAAAAGGGCCAACAAATACGCAGGTGGAAAATGGAAGACAAGTGGTAGTTTTGAAACGCTTTGTAATCAGCTCCAACATTTCAAGTTCAAACTAATTTGACCAATGATTCCAACAAACTTTCGAGACACATTGCAACTATTTTTCAAAATTGTTTATTTTCTGAGATTATTAGTTGATATTATATTCCTTAAGATTAGCTAGTATTTGGTGTTAGGCGAAATATATGTCGTTATAATAACGTTGTAGTACTTGCCCAACCATTTAATTGTCAACCCGGGGTACGTAGACTGACGAAGCACACGCACTGTATATGCAGGACTGAAGTAGAACTAATCTAATCTAATCTATGAATGCAGATCGGCGAACTAATCTAATCTAATCTATGTTGCTGAAATCAAACTCATCTAAGAAGCATTGAAACAATAACTAGGGAAAGCGCGAAATTGCCTAAGGGAAATACAACATGTGAAGAGCAACAACATGAGCTCACATACAATATATCAATCTTAAATCATATTGCA
Source organism: Picea sitchensis (assembly GCA_010110895.2). NCBI lineage: Eukaryota > Viridiplantae > Streptophyta > Pinopsida > Pinales > Pinaceae > Picea > Picea sitchensis. The sequence goes on from SNQJ01S0053312.1 coordinate 58,583, forward strand.
ATAGTCAAATGACAAAACATGAAACAACAACAAAGCTAAGAATTCCCTCCTCTTGATTACAATACTATTTCCAAAAACTCAAGCTTCAATCCTAATTTAATTGAATTCTGCTGAAGAGAGAGACTCTCTTATATACATGAAGAAGATAACCATCTCATAATTGGAGATCCACCATTCTCTCAACCATTCTCAACTACTCTCCCATTATTACAAGATATGATCCCTTTAAATCCTCACACATATCTCTCATATATCTTAGATAAGATATTCTAACCAAATCTCCATGATCTTCTCCTTGAAGAGAGGCTTGAATAATTATCTCCTTTGAAATGATGGAAGAGATATTCGAGAAGCCTTTGAATTAATCATCCACACATTCCTACACATTACAAATCTCTACACATAATTGAGATATATATGAAAAACATGCATATTTTCTAATATTTAATCATAAATTCACTTTTAATAATTAAAATGAATAAAGTGGAAAATAATGTGAAACCCAAATGTATTTAAGGAAATGGTATGATGGAAGGCCTAATCAAATATGAAAATGTAAGGAATAGTGAAGGGAAAGGTGGATGGCAACATTACATTTCGAGTCCCAACATGCCCCCCAATCCCATCCTAGTTTATCCCTCATGCAACCATTCTTGGATCTTCTGAAGAACCTTGGCATTCGAACTTTGGCTTTGATTGATGATGCATTTTTTAATAATGAATGTTTCCAATATATGTGGAATACGAGTAAATGTCATGAGTAACAACTAGCATTTTCCTAAGGTTGGTTCTGTGTAACAACCATGAATATAAGAATGTTGGTTCTTGTATTAACAACATTCATTTCATTATTTTTCTCTTGCCGTTATAATAATTTTCCCATATTTTGGTTTCCAATAACAACTGACATTCATGAGTAACAACTAGCATTTCCCTATGGTTGGTTCTTGTGTAACAACCATGAACATAAGAATGTTGGTTCTTGTGTTAACAACATTTATTTCCTTATTTTTCTCTTGCCGCATGATAATCTGCTTGTACCCATATATTCACCGGAAAAGATAAGATATTAATGTGCATAAGAAAACATCACCGAGTATAAGAAAACCTTTTCTCTATCTTTTACGAATCATGCCAAGGTGTAGATCACTGCATAAAGTAAAGTGTATCAGGGGATCGCTGGAAAAGAAATTTTGAGGAAGTGAAAATGGGATGAAAATTGAATGATGATAGTGGAAAATGTGGTGGTTATGAATATAGTTCCCCTTAACTGAATCCATTGCATGTCCCCATGCAACATAAAGTAGGTCATGGAAGGAAAAAGGAAAAAAACAAAAAAAAAAAAAAAAAAATTTTCCAAAATATTCAAGTCGCATAGAAGGAATATCATGATTAAAGCTTAGAAAACAAATATACCTTCACTTACCCAAAATGTAGATGAATCCATAATAGGAATGTAATGTTGCGTCACCGATCGTGAAATCGCGGATCACCGAGCCGCAACTACTATAACTCGAACTCACTGAGAAAAGAATATGTGAATGTGATTGGTAGAATATGGAAGATGTTACCGGTGCGTGATCATGAAGATGCAATGCGGAATGGCGCTTGTTGTCAGACGCGAAGATGGCAATCGTCAGGATCATGTGAAAGGTGATCACATCAGAAGAAAGACTACCTAACCGCAACTATGGGAACTGCCTTTAACCTATAATGTAGACCGGCCAGAATAACAACTACTGAACTACAACCAATCGCCACCGCCGAATCGTAGAAATGTAGGGAGGAGTCCGAATCGCGTCAAGGAATCATGGAAAGAGAAAAGGAAATGGAACTGCCGTAGTTCTCATAGATCCTAAATCATGTCAGCCAGAATCTTCTAGGGAGTCGTGAAAAAGTGTGTAGTCTTCACCGGCTACAAAACCCAATGGTACAAATCTAGTCATATGAATAAATGTGTCGATGCCCATGAAAAGAAATCATTGGTTTACCGGCCATTGATGAATGCCGCTAACCAATGCGGTAAGTAAACTCACCATTGATGAAAATGAGTGCCAAGGTACCCAAGTACATCTTGGCGGCGCGTAATAGATGAGCCGATGTCGAAGCCATTCCTTGCAAGATCCGAACATCAAGGGACATTGATGTACCCTACGATCACGGGCCGAGAATTTGCCATTAAGGCATGCAAGCCCTAGGTAATTCAAAATGGACTCTAGTCTATATCCCGTATAAGGTGTTGAGGTCGATGGGGCAAGATTTGTTGAAAGGTGGGCCTTAAGGAATATCACATCAGTCAACGCGAGTTTGAACAAAAATATTTGGTAGGACTATAATGAAAAGATCTCATGAACAAAAAATAGTGTGTATCAGCATGGCGGGGAAAATGAGGGAATGTAATCATGGAAAGGGAACTAAAATGGTTTTATTCCAAAAGGGTGGGACTGGAAATGGAAAAAGAAAGTAAAATGAACTGAAGGGATGTGAATGTATGCGAATTTGCACATATGTGTGAAGTTATGACTGATAAGGCGATGGCACATAGGCTTCAAACATGAATGACTAATGTGTGCTGAAGGAAAATAGGGATAAACATGCATGACGCAAATGGGTTATGAAGGGTTTCGGTGTAACAACGAGCGTCATGATGCTTATGATGAGTAACAGCTCTGTCAAGCCGTTGATCAAAGCATGTTTGTCAACAATTTGTGATTCTTTGAAAAATCACAAAGAATCAACAATTGTAATCATCATCTTTGAACCTGTGAAAGGTTATCATTTTCCTGCAGCGAAATGTGAGAGCATCGAAAAAAAATGCAGAAATAAATGCAAATGCGAGCAATCAATGAAATAAACTGCGTTAACATACCTGTTGCCCTTGCATACTTGTTTGTCTTTGATTACTGCGGATGTTGACTCAAGAAAACATATTAATGTTAAGCATAAAGAAAACATGTTTTGATTATAGTTTAGGAAGTGAGTAAGAGGTCCATTTGCAAATGTTTTGATTTTTATGATTTTATTATTTTTTTTTTATCATTTTTATGGTTTTTGTTTTATCTTGACATCAAAATACGTAAATCATGCTAATAATGATGGTCTGGGCTTCATCAAATTGTCAATTGTTGAGACCCGTCACTCTAGTTCTAGAATTCAAGCAATAAGACGACGGATTCATAAATTTTGGGATTGCATTTAGAGGGAATTCTGGACCGTTGTCATTAATTTTCCCAACAGTTATGCATAGTATGAGTATTTTTTCGATCAGACCTGCATGCATGAGTCTCCTCGGCACCACAATTTTTATGTACAATCATTACAGTGAAATGTAGACCTGTGATAATCCAAAAGAAAGCATCAAAGTATTCTTTTAACTCTTCACAAAATCTTGCGCGTAAAATTATTGAGTTTTAAGAAATCACCTTCCAAAAGATGTTGGTATATCTTGTGGGAAAGAATCTATAAGAATAATGTCATACAGTTGCAAAAACTGTCTCTTGCGCACTCAATTCATATCTTTGTAACCTATTGTATCTGCTCACCTAGAAAGGTGCACTTATCAAAACCAAAAGTAACTCCAGTTTTGTGCTTCTCGGATGTTTGCATCTGGAACGCATCTAAAGTAGATTATCTTGCTGTAGAGGAACATGATAATAATTTTTCTCCTGTTCTCGTCCAAAATATGCCATTTCTTCCAACCGAGCATGAGTTTGACTGTTGTTAAAACCGTCCATCCTGAAATTGAGCATTTTCATGTTCCGAAAATCAAAACTGCTCTCAAACCAAGAAGAATTTTCAAAATCGCTCGCGAGTCAGCTACATGAGACCTTTCTGCACAAAACCCGTGTCCTGGATTTTGAAATTCATCACGGTTTGCTTGAAAATTGCACCCGAAGTTGGTTGTCTGTTAATTGACAAAAAAATTCCAATCGAGAGTTTCTGCTTATTTCAGCGATTTGTTATAATGGTTTTGCGTTCTGATCCATATTATGAGAGGAGTTCTAGAAAATGAAAAGGTAGGCTTCCGGATTTTAATAGATTTTCTAACAAAACAAGGATTTTAAAGAAACATAACCCAAGATGCAACGTATCACCAAGAATCACCGTCTCGGAAACATAGCACGTATTGTTAAAACAATTCTAATAATAACATTCAGTCTTGAAATATACGAGTGATCATAACAATCCATGGATTTTAGCCAAGAAACACTCCAACTAGACCCTTGAAATTTTATGAAGATGCATACTTAACTAAGTTTTATTTCGCTTTTCAACAAAAATATCAAACGGATTGCGGTTGAATGTTGGATGAAACAGTTTTATATCCTCATTTTGCAAGGTTCATGCCAAGCCAATTCCTGTAAATTAATCTCATAGCCACGCTTTTGATAAACCCGCTTGTAACTCATTTATTCTTATTTTTTATTTTTATTTTCATTTATTATGTGTGCATTATTCGAATATATAAATTCAAATTGTAAACTAAGGTTTTCTTTGATTGTTTTGTTGCAAAGTTAATTTCCAAGTTACAGGATAAAGACGGAGGACAAGGCTGGGTGTTGATGCAACTCAAAAACTAGAAATAAACCAAACCAAGTGCTAATTTTTAATTCAAAATTCCACCCAGCCTACCTACTGATGCCACCAAATTTAAATGTCAAACTCAGTTTCAAGATCAAGCTTCAACATATGCTACAATCAGAATTTCAAAGATTCAAGGAAGCAAAATTGGGTGAGCCTAACATCTACTACAAGCAGTTGTTTCAGCATTCTACAAAGAAGTAGTTTCAAAGATCCGTTACAAGAAGAGTTTCAAGATATATTCAGCACTGTTTCAGCTTATGCTACAACCTAGTGTTTAAGCATAAGCTACAAGCAGTGTTTCAAAGATCTAAAACTTACCGTGAAAATACATTTAACAAAAAATAAATTTCAGAATCAAAACATGAGGATTATGAACACCGCTTTCAATGCAGAAATTAAATATCTGCAATATGTAGGAAAACTCAAAATATTAGACACAAATATTTCCGGTCTAACTTCAATTGAAAACCTACAAGGGGAAAACCAAGCAGAGGGATCAGACATTTATGCTATAACACCATGTCAAAATTTCACTGCTTCAAAGAGATGTCAGAATAATTCCATGTCAGGGTTCTCGATCATGCTTCAAAGATGTCGTAATGAAGATATGTAATTTCATCAAGTTTCAAAGATGTCGTAATAACATATAAAATTTCCATTGTTCTCAAAGATGTCAACAACTTTAAATTTTGGTTTTGTTTTATCTGTGTCCGAAGTTCACAGATTTGCGGTTTCAAATTACATGGATGAATACTAGTGAGGAAATCATTTAACTGTTGGATTCTTTTGATAAAAAAAATTTCTTTTATGTGCATTATTCCCAAAATGCTTTAATTGCAAACGAAGATTTGAACCGGCTATTGTTTTGTTTGCAGAGTTATTTTCCAGGCATTGATAGGATGAAGGGCAAAGACAAAAGCATGCAAACCAATTATAAACCAGGTCGAAAAGACACAATTCGATTATGCAAAATTCTAAGAGCCAAAGATATAATGAGCAGAAACAAAGATATAGCAACAAAGGACGCTTCAGCATATATATATATATATTTTTCTTTTTGTGTTTTCAGAAACTTTTAGAAATTTTATTTTGCAAATTTATGATAAAGAACGGAGTGGATGCTGACATCAGTTTCAGTCAGTCATATCAAATCCATCAATAGCCTTGTTACTAAACAATCGCTGTCCAAAGATCACATGTTTATTCATAATTTTCTTTTGCAAAATGGAGAATTTAGGCATCATTATAATTTCCTAAAAAAACATTATTAGTCATCCCTACTTTCTGATCTAACCTACCGCAGAATGGGCGCGAGGAGAGCATACTTATTCTAAGAAAAAAAAAAAAACGGAAAATAAAATTATTAAAAACTGAAAATGAAAAGCCTACCTATTCTATACTAATTAGAAATTAGAAAGCAGCTTACGCAGTAATCAAATTTCCAGCAGCCATACTATCGTAATAGTAGTATGCATATGTTTTCTTCCAATTTCACAAATGATGATCGGGAATATGCATGAATATACAAAGATAATTGGAAATCAATAAACTCTAAAATTATCGAAGGAGAAAGAAAACCTGAATGACTTTAACTGGTATCCGTTTGAAACCATTGTTCGATGAGGCTCCCGTAGGCGTAATTTGTCTCACTCACATCATGCTGCAGCTCCTTGATTGTCCTCCTCCTCCTCTTGCTTGCATTTTTTCATGTGTTGATTCATTGTCTGCTTCTGGAGGAGTAATTAAGCTCTCGACCGCTATCAAGATCTCCTCTTCCTAAGAAGAGAAGATCCTGACTTTTGCAAGGATCTGAGTGAGCTGTTCCAAGATTATACTCATAGTTAATCCATACAAAAGAAGAAGGGGTTCTTACAAAGATCCAAATCAAAACGAAAAATCTGAAAATTACACTGTCAAACACAAAAAAACACTCTTCATAGTTGTGAGAACCCATTGCTAATTGAAATGATTAACACACATTAAAAGCTATCTATCTCCTAATGTAGAACATGACCTTTTAATTCATTCCATTACGCAGGGACCCTTAACCCAACATTAGCATGCTTGTAGAAATAATTGAAATCTACAGAGAACAAGACCTTCTAATCCCTTCCATTACGTGACATGGACCTTTTAAGCCTTGTTTCACTAACACACTTAGGTAAATTGAAATCTACAGAGAACAAAACCTATTAATCCCTTCCATTAAACAGGGACCCTTAACCCCTAAGCTTTTGACTTAACACACTGCGTAAATTGGAAATCTACAGAACATATAACCTATTAATCCTCCATTGCTGTAGGATTCCTGACTCCACTGATAATTAACTTCCTTTGTGTCAACTTCTAAGAACGGGCTTCAAAATGTTAGGCTTAAATATATGTCAAGATAACAACGCAGTACTTGCTCCAACCATTTAATTTGTCAACCTGGGGCTCAATTTTAGGACTCCTAGTCAAGCATACGCACCGTGACATGCGGTGGATCAAGTAGAACTAATCTAATCTTAATCTATGCTGCTGAAATCAAACTCCATCTATAAGAAAGTATTGAAACAATAACTAGGAAAGTTTGAAATTGCCTAAGGGAAATACAATATGTGAAGAGTTAACAACAATGAGCTCATACAACATATCAATCTCAAATCATATTGCAATAGTCAAATGACAAAACATGAAAGAATAACAAAGCTAAGAATTCCCTCCTCTTGATTACAATACTATTTCCAAAAACTCAAGCTTCAACCCTAATTCTAATTGAATTCTCCCTAAGAGAGACATCTCTTTATATACATGAAGAAGATAACCATCTCATAATTGCGTGATCCACTATTCTCCTCAACCACTCTGTCCACTTCCCCATTATTACAAGATATGATCCCTTTAAATCCTCACACATATCTCTCATATATCTTAGATAAGATATTCTAACCAAATCTCCATGATCTTCTCCTTGAAGAGAGGCCTGAATAATTATCTCCTTTGGAATGATGGAAGAGATATATTCGAGAAGCTCCTCTTGAACAATCATCCACATATTCTAAATATTATCATAAATCTCACACATAATTGAGATATATATGAAACATGTATATTTTCTAATATTTAATCATAAATTCACTTTTAATACTAAAATGAATAAAGTGGAAAATAATAATGTGAAACCCAAATGTATTTATGAAAATGGTATGATGAAGGTTTAATGGGGCGATGAAAATGTAAGGAATAGTGAAGGGAAAGGTGGATGAAAATACGATATTTCTGAGTCCCAACATTTGGGATCTCAGATAGTTCTATTTAAAGCCATTATTTTGTAATAGAAAGGGAGGGGAGGAGACCCAAGAGGGTGAGGCCTGAGAAGGAATTTGATGAGATAGCATCTAGTGTGTTTTATTGTAAGCATAAGGGCATTTTATTAAGTATTCATTTCTGACATTGAACATCCCTATGAATTGTGCTATTAGATTGTGATCTTTTCATTTTCCATTCTTCTTTTCCTCTTGCTTGAATGAGTTAAAGACATTGAGAATCAATGACTGTCCATAAACAATAGATTCTTGAGCAACAAGGTTTGTTCTGATCTTCCTATTGCTTGTGTGCTTTGTTCAAGTATCTGTCAAGTCCATTTTGCAGAGAGAATCTCTGTTTGGTGGATGTTCTACTATTTGTCACATTCTCCATTCTTCCATCCACCATCATATAAGTATTTTGTCTAATATGCAGTTCACTGGCCTTCAATCTAATAGGGTGTTTACTTGAATCCATGCCCAATGGTAAATCTCTGATCTAAAGTTAGTTTATTTTCCTCTTCCTTACTCATTCAATCTTGTTGATCCATCAAACCAAACCATAATCTTATTTCATATACAAAAAATATTGCAATATCTAAGATGTGCTAGGCTTGACCCTATAGCAGTCTAGGAGCAAATTCTAGCACTAACAACCCCATTTACTGCTCACTATGTGGGTTCGGTGGAAGATATTTGTGATGGGTGTATTGGAAGTTCTGTGTCAAATTTCAAGATAGTTCTGACAACGATTCTATAGAAGGGAATGACGAATGATGACAATGAGAGGTGCACCATGATGAACGTTGATGCAAATGTGGAGGATCTCAAAGATTATGTAGGGACATCATATGCCCTTGAGTCTTGAAAACCTCCCATGCTGTAAAGGCTTGTGTCTAGTCTAACCATATCAAATTTTTATGCATACATGCACATATTGAAAAAATTTCATCGTTGGCCCCATTCACTACTCACTATGCAGGGTGCACTAGGAAACCACAAGATGGAGGACTTATCATTAATCCTCATTTGGCCACTTATGGCCTTACCTTGGTAGAAAAGTGGTTTCTTAAGGCCACACAAGGAAATGAATTATGGAAATAAATCATAAGGGACAGACTTGGCCAACTATATGTGCAAAATTTTCTTCATAGCCAATTCCTTCTTTTTGCACATAGTCTTTTTTCTACTAATTTTTATTTGTAGTTTTCATTGGTAACATCATACTTATACTTAAATCCAAAAATCCATCTACAACTAATTGTATTTTTATCTGCTAGAAACTCAACCAAACTTTAAGTTCTATTTTTTCTAAAAACTTCAAGCTTTGACTACATGGCATTACATCACTCAACTTTCTTTGTTCTCTTCATATGTATGTGGTTATTTTTCACTAAAAATTTCACTCATCAATGCATAATTAACTAAAGGTGAATCTGATCACTTGCTTCTTCTAATCTCAACTTTACTTTCTATGCACTCTCTATCTACTTTTTTCTTCTAGTTCTCAATCTTTCATATATTTCAAGTTCTACAACAAAATCTTAACCATCTTCAACAATCACTTGGGTGTCCTTCACATTAGAGTAGATTATTTAATTTCTTATCCAAATTAAGGTATAATTTCAAGAGTGTTAGTAACAATGATATCTTGTGCATCAACATATTTCTCAAATTCAATTGTGCATGCTTCATAAAAAAAATAAAATGCTTTATTACAAATTTCTGATTTTCCAGGTCCCATAACAGATATGCCTTCGACTGCTCCTCATATCCAAGAAAATTAATACACTTGTGCACTCTATCAGATAAATTTGAATTGTGTTTTTCCTTTGGAATATGAATATAATAGATTCTCCCAAATATATGCAATTGTTTAATAGTAGATTTGTGATCACTCCATTCCTCCTCTGGAATAACATTCCAAATAATTTTAGTCAAACTTCTATTAATCAAATAAACCACAAAATTACAGTGTTCAACCCTTTCTAGTTTCCAAAAATATTGCAGACACGTTAATTGATTTAGAAGCTAGGTAAAATAAGAGAAGGTCTAAAGATGGCATGAAATGTTAAATCTGGCAGAAGCGCTAAGTTGATCAGGCCTGAAAAATTCATGAATCATGATCCATCAAGATCAACGGCCAGGAACAGTTGTGGAGGTTAAAGATGTGCAGAGTATAACACCTAAAATCGACCCCACAATTTAAACCACAAGTTTCTCTCGAGGGTATGTGGAATCACCAGGAACATTGCAGAACAAAAGACAGATTTCTTCAAAAACACTTTCTCACACCCCCACAAAGTTGAAAAGTATAAAGGTTGTCGGTTGATTTATTTCATTTGTTTATTTCTTTCGAACATTGGAACAGTTAGAACCATGGCACGACCACCGTTTTCCAATTGTATCCCAAAAGTACACCATCTGTACACCATTTCTTCTTGTTTCCAAGTATTTACATCATAGCCATGGATCCCATTATAACCTCAGTGACATAACAATACTCTATAGCAATATAAGAATCCCTAATTGACAAGGACATATATATTTCTGATGTTGAAATCACCATTTCCCCTATCTCTGTGTCCAGAATTAATTTGTCTGATATAATCGATAAAAGTATACCATTCCTAGAAGTATTCGAGGCCACCATAGTACCCTATGCTGTCGAAATTTCTTTCTCGTTCTTTGAATTTGTAGGTTGGTGCGTCGAACAATATTCTCATGAAGAAAGGCTCATTGTCAATAAACCAGGGTCCCATGTCTTGTGTGGGATAGACAGTCTATCAATTCGAGAATCCCTTGATATACCAGAGTATTTTTCTGCAAATTATGAACCATTCAATGAAGATAAATTGATTAGGGTATATAGGGAATGTCCATCATAAGTCTGAAGTCTGTTTTTACAACAAATTGTCAAACCTGAACAATTTTCAGAAAGTTTGTATGTTCCATTGAATGTTAGTCTAATGGTCATTGAAGTTCAGTGGGTCTGCTCCTTATTGAGTCAAGTCTTATGGTTAGACAATGACAAGTATGTGGTGGAAGTCATTCTTAGTTTCCTTTTGACCTTTTTCAAGTCTGAGTTTGGTCTGTTAGACTGTATTAACTTTGATAAATTCCCAGTTGATACTATTCATAAACAACTAGTGAATTTCCACTCCCTGAGGCATTTCAATTACTATACTTATCTGTTGAAACTTTTCCTAGCAAGTAACAACAAAGAATTTTTTGAAGCAACATTTGTGTCAACTGAATGAAAAAGAATTACATTGCTCATCTTAATTAAAAAAATTATGTCCAGTATTTATAGTGTGATTTTCAATACTAGCTTGCCTAGAGTTCTAAATGACATGAGAATTTATCTACAGCCAAATCCAGAGAAGAGAGTGGGATATTAGGTCTTATTCATGCATTCAACAATAATCTGGGTTTATGGTTTTCATGAATCTCCTTACCTATTTCTTGTTTTTCTAACTCCTAGAATCTTTTCCCTTGAATTCATTAGGTAGAGAATTATATCTGAAACAGAGCATTTCCTAAATTTGCATAGATCCTCCAACCTTAAGCTCCCTTTTGTCATTGACCCCTTTATTTTCAAGTCCAGATCATGTTTATCTCAGGTTCAAGAAAATCTCAAAGAGTTTGGTTTTGCACAGTTGCAAGGAAGAAGGTATGATCCACACCAAATCATATCCAAAAGAAGATAGATGAACAAAAATGCTCCTTATGAGCATGACCATGTTGAAGGTTTTGATAGGTTGGCGAATTTAGAATTCTGTGTTGATGTGGAAGCAACCCTGCAGCCAATTCAAACACAAAAAGATCCTCATAAGATGATGATTAAAGTTCCTAAAACAAGTGTTTACAACAAGAGAATCATTCCAGAGGCTATGGACATTGATGACCAACAGATCGACAAAACAAATATGAAGGTTACACAACCAACACAGATTGTGGATTTAGAATATGAGGAGTCCATGGATCAATCAAATCTAAATATGGTGGAAAGTGGTACTATCACTGTAGAGATTGAAGAAGAAAATAAACTCCAAAGTGAGGGAATCTCAAGAACCTTTTGCAGTAAGAAATATATTTTTGATAAAACATCAGGGTCAACTTATCAATCTAGGGAATATTTGGAAAAACAGTATGCTGAGAAGGGAAATATAACTTTGGGTGAGATTAAGGATTTATTCCCTGAAGTGGAAAAAGTCTCTCAGCATAAATATTCTCTGTTCACATTTATATATGTTAAAAAGAAGACCTTTAACATCGCAATTGCAAAAGAAGACAAACTTTTTGAGATAAATATAAAATATGACAACATAAGTTCCCCAGACAAGGTCAAATTCCACAGACAAACTAGCGACATGTTATATTTTGATTACTTGAGTTTGAACTTGAAGAATTCAAAATTGTCATCTTATGCAGAAAAATTGGAAAGACAATTGAGGCAAGAAAATGCATCTAACAAATCTTGGAAAACCCAGGTTAAGAGGTTGGAGTCTGAAGGTTCCCAAGGGGTGAAGTCTTCATTAGATGAGAAAGACAAAATGACTCAAACTTTGAAGAAGAGATTGAAAATGCCTTCTACAGAGCACATATTATATAAAATAATATATGAACCATATGAGAGAGATATGAACAATGAACAAAGTGGAGCTTGGAAAAGCTAAGGTAAATAGTGAACAAAGAACTATAAAACATTTACCTTATATTATTTCATTGCATATATAACAAGGGTTGCATGGCAGCTTAGTCCCTGTCAAGTAGATTTGGAAATGGAAATGATAGTTTGATTATGGATCCTACGGTTTCATAACCTTTGTACTTGAAAGATCCAATTGATTGGTAATTATGGGTAATTATGGGTAATTATGGTTGAATATGTGATCCCCGAGAGAATATTTTAGGAAATTGTTGTATATATTTTTTAGTAAAGGTATGGATATGGAATGTAAGTAAGAATCATGCTTTTGTGGATGAACTTACTCTAAAAACTAAATATAAAATGACGATATAACAACACATTATGAATTTTAAATTTTCATTTCAAGAGTAACATGAAATGCTTAACTATGGTTTAATATGTGGTAATTGTATAATATGTGGCAATTGTATGGCAAGTTTTTCCTTCATGGTCACTATCATATAGTTATTTCCTCTTGATTGATGGGCTGGTGTAGTGTATGCATAGGTTTGAATATTATGCATTGATGGCTTCTGCGGACCAATATTTATATTGTAATCTTTCATTAAGTATTTAAGTATTTATGCATTGATGGCTTCTGCAGGGACTAATAATGCTTTTAATATAATAATGATAGTAAAGATTATATGTCTCTCCTCAAATATTTCCACATGTGTTGTATGTCTCTCCTCAAATATTTCCACATGTTTTTTACAATATCCCTCTCCTTACCTCTCAAGCACCTTGATTGGCATGAACTCTAGCCAGATCTAGACCTAGGATCTCCACTACACTTCACTCATTCATAGCATCTATTTCAATGGATCCTCATAGTGTTAGGATAATTTTAACCTAACACATATCACTTTCTCATCTAATGACTAAGATCCCAACATATTCATCATTTTCCAAGGACAAGCCAAAATTTTCATTGAATCCCTTACACTTACACCTAGGGCTTCTAGATCCACTTTCTATTTAGACACCTAAATTTAATTACCTAAATATGGTGTTCAAATGTGAAGAGATGTTCTATATTCATGGATCTGTAGCCTTGCTTCCTACTTGCAAACCTTCCCAAAGATGATAGAAGAGAATATCCTCCTTCTTGCAAGTAACCATTTAAACAGAATTGCCTAAGCATAGTGGCATTCTCACCAAAATTATATAAAAATATATGTGGGGGTCATCAAAGAATAAGCTACCAGCAACACTCTTACATTACACATCACACTTATCAAATATGAATGCTTTCATTCATTCTAATTACATGACTATCTATAAGTTGCTCTTAATTAGCACAACACTAAATAGCTATGGGAATAAAAGCATCTATGAGAAGAGTATGATCTCTTTCCATAATCACAGTAGCAAAGCAGATCAAACCAATGAACTCAAATTTATACTAAGATGTAACTATTATGGAAAAAATGCATGTAGAATATGAATAACCAAGCTTGTTGTTATGTTGTTAGTATTGCCTATTCTCTACAAGTAATGTCTATTCACTCTGTATTATATATGAGGTAAATAAAATCCGTAATAATTATATGGATTTACCCCCATCTCTATCCAATCTGAGCTCTTTTATTGGCTAGTTATATCACATATCTAATTTTATTCAAGTGTTCTAGCTCTATGTCATAATCACTATGCTTTCATGAACCTGATATAGTTCCATAAGTATTCCAGGTTGTTTGATGAGTATGGAACAAGAGTATTTGATATGATGAAGCATCTTAATAAAGAAAACTAGGATATGGGTTTACTTATAGAGATATTAGTACATTGAATTCTTATAACATGTGAACTAAATCCATGGTATGGTGTAATAAGAGTTACTAGTAGATATGAGCTTCTTGTTCCAACTAAGTGTAATAGAAGCTATAAGATGTTATGTAGAAAACAAAGCTCAATGATTACACCTGTACTTATAGCTAATAAATCATGTTGAATATCACACAATATTCACCTAATTAACACATCATAGTTATATACACTAATAGTGATGTTCAAACTATCATAGTTATAGAGATAGTGTGTTGAAAGCTAATTGGAGTAATCAAACCAATTACCAACATTAGTGATACAAACAACCTTGTTCTATCATTACTTTGATCAATTCAATGGAAGTGTAACTAGCATATTATACACCCTTACTTGTTATCCTTGTTACTATGNNTGATAATGGTTACTAGTTATAGTATCAATGATTACAAGAAGATCAGTGATGAAACCTATCTTCTAACACCATAAGGTTTTATTATTAGTACAAGTCTATAACATTACATATTAAAGTGATGTTACCACATTGAATACAATGTTACTAGCTT
>SNQJ01S0053312.1:83617-98196 GCA_010110895.2 Picea sitchensis
GATTTTGTCACCTTACTTTATCATTTCTTGATTTTTTCACTTCTCTTTATTATTTAAATAATCCACCTTGACTTTGTCACTTTACTTTATCATTTAAATAATATTAACCCGTTTTTAGGTCACTTAACCTAATTTCCTTATTTTAGGGTTAACCACTTTCCATAAATAGAAAGTTCTCCAATACTTATCATTTAAATATTCCTTCTTGATTATACTTTATCATTTAAATATTCCTTCTTGATTTTGTCACCTTACTTTATCATTTATTGATTTTTTCACTTATCTTTATTATTTAAATAATCCATCTTGACTTTGTCACTTTACTTTATCATTTAAATAATGATTTCTTCTTTTAGGTCACTTTGACTTCTTTGACCTTGGGGGCTTCAAGCCTTCATGTGGGGTTCCTTCATCTTCGTAAGGCCATAACTCTCAAACCATGAGGATTTATGTGACATTCCACATACCACAGGAAATGGCATGAAAAAAACTGTCCATTTAGGATAGTTTCACCAACAATATCAATGATCTTCATCTCATTATTCCACATACAAGCATGGGTCCTCTAACCATTTTTCTAGGATAAATCAATCCGCAAAGCGTCTTCCTGTGGGAGATTTCACCATAAGGGGGGCACTTTGGAGTTCATCCATTTGTGTACCTTATCAATCATGATAAGAAAATAATGAGAGCATGGGTCCTCCAACCATTCTTCTAGGATAACTCAATCTGAAAAGAATCTTCTCGTGCGGGCTTTCACCATAAGGGGACCACTTTGGAGTTCATCCGTTTGTACACCTTATCAATCATGATAAGATAATAATGAGTCATCTATACATTTTTCCAACAATGCATCATATACCAATGAAACCACATCGATCCATCTTCATCATGTATCAATGACAACTCATTGATCCATCTTCATCTCATCGAGGAAAATACATATTACATTACATCAATCATCAATCAATCAAACCTTTGGCATCAATCAATCACTTGACATAAATCAATGACATCAATCAATAAAACTATTGGCATCAATGACAATAAGATCCAACAATCTCCCCCTTTGGCATTGATGGCAATACCAATATTGATGTCAACACCAATTACCAATTATTGATATCAACATGTAGATAAGGCATGCTCTACATCAATAGTCAATGTGACTATCTCTCCCAAATGTGACTATATCTCCCAATCAATAATCATCAATCACATCAATGTGACCATCTCTGCCCCTTTGACATCAATGGCAAAGGGCCATTTTCCTCATAGGGATGCTCCCCCTGCTTGAACTTTCCTTGGGGTTGCTCCCCTTGTCTTGGTGCCTTTGATATTCCTTTGAATAATCTCTCCCCTTTTGAACAAGGGATATCACTTTGATGTAATGCTGAAAATACATCGAACATACTCCCCCTGTGACCATCGCTCCTCTTGGAATTTTTCCTCTGTGCTCTTTCTTCAAATATAGGGCTCTTTTCTAGGTATGCATCTAATAAATATATCCTCCTAGAATCATGGAAAGAAGAATGACTCCCCCCTATGGGTATGTCTCCCCTATCTTCTTTGCGAGATGAACAATGTGCTACCATATAACAATACTTGGACATGTTCATGCATCAAACTCATGCTATACCAAGCATCATGAAGAAAAAGATATGTCAACAATCAAATAAATAATCATGAGCAAAATATCAACTAAGCACATTCTGTACAAAAATGTGTGCTCATGATGCACAAAAACTATGTACATCAACCATGTACATCAATGATGCAGGAGCATCTCTCCACATCAGCTAGCCAGCCACGTCAGTGGTTTCGAATCGTGTGCTGAAGAGAGGCGCAACCCTTGTTTTCAAATTTAAACTTGAATGTGATTTAATGTTTTAGGCTGTTGAGCCGAGAGGTCGTGCTTTGCACAGGCGTAGATAGGTAGGTAGGCCTTTAATGTTTGTAAGGCTGAAATATAGATTTGGATCGTGGACTAGACAACCCATTCAATGTAATTGAATAGGGTAGGTGAGATTAGAGGGAAGCGCTCTAAGAGCCCCCACATGTAAAAGATATTTGGATCTCATTTTGGTAAGAAGAGAGAGGAGAAAAAAAGGATAGAGTTGAGAGAGAAGAAGAGCAAGAGTCGAGACTCTGTTAAATTTTTAGCTTGAGAACACCCTTGTAAATAGGCATTGCCATTAATATAATCCAGAGCATTTTTTCCTGCATGAATTTTTGTGTTGTGTGAATGTCTTTTGTGTGTTCTGTTTATGTTGTAGATGTATGTTGTAGGTTTGCATTTGTAGGGAGTTGTTTGATTTTCAGGCTTGAGAGGTTCTTTGTGGTTTCATGCTAGGAGGGAATGACAGAGTACTGCGGTCTCTGAATACCAGTGCATAAATGCATTTTTGAACTCTGCGGATTCAGACAAAGACATGCCGAGGCACATAAGCTGAAATCATTAACTCAGGGAAGACCTTTGAGGTTGTTGAACACCTCAGGAGGCAAGGTTGTGGATAAGAACACAGTTGCAGACATAAACTCTTATGAGTTCTGTAAAGCTCTGCCAAGTGGGCACTAAGCATACACACAGGTTTCATTGAAGAATAACTCTGCTGAGAGTTCAAAAGAAGTCAGAATCACTGAAGATTCTAGACACTCTGCCAGGAGGGAATTGAGTAAGTGCCAGAGAGCATAGAGAGAACTCTTTGAGTTCTAGAATTTGGAGAAGAGTCCAAGGAGAAGAATCTTCACAGGGTTTCTGAACACCCTGAAGACTCAGCAATAAGTTGCTTGAGCAAGGATAGTCAGGAGGACATCAGATTCTCCATCTGAAGAAGAAAGAAAAAAGACTGAGTTCCTTAAAGGTCGAAGCTACAAGAAAGATTAGGATGAATAGCACCTTCATGTGCATAGAGACTCTGCAGAGGCATAGAAGTCGCAGAATCCCTTGAGGATTCAAGAGTAAAGCTCAGGAGGAGTAGCGTTTTTATGCATTTGCAGACGAGGGACTCAAGATTAGAGAATTCGTTGAGGAAGGAGAGAAAAGTTTGAGGCATTTGGATTTTGTAAATTCTTCCAAGTCTGGGGAGAAAGCACATGCTTAGGAGGAGCACAGCTGACGTCGAATTAGCCAAGGAAATCTGGACTATTGGTTTCTCACGTCCAGGAAGCAACGTAGGAGGAGCGCACAGGAAGACAAGGTATGAACCGTCAGATCTTGAGCAAATACTTGTCAGTCGTTGGATCTGACAGGAGTTGCGAGGGGTTTAAAGCCTTTGTGAACGAAGGGTATGAAAGTCCCGAAAAGTGTTGGCTTATCGGTATTTCGGCATTCAGGAATTCGGGAGTATTGAGGACAAGAGGTCGGGACACTCCATATCAAAATTCCCAAAATAGTGAATTAGATCGCAGTCGTCCTTCTGAGGGAGGACGCGTGTCACAAGATCGTCCATTTCGGAGATTCAGGCACCGGGGCTCACAAAGTTGAGTATTTCGACTTCGCACCTGTTGAACTCCTGAAAAGATATGAGTCATCCATCTACTGGGGATACATGGCATAGATCGAGGAACCCGTCGGTATTTTGGCTACCGCGGTTTCAAGTTGACGGGGGATTGTGTCACTGGGGGTCGCAAGTCACGGAATCGTGAAATGCAGGAGGACCGTAGGTCGGTTGTCATTGATGTCAACCCTTGAAGAAAGACCCATAGAAAAAAGGTTTGGGTAATGGACCCAATAGTGTTTGATGTAAATATGACTCATTATTGTTTTGTCATGGTTGATAAGAAGTAAATATGGATGAACTCCAAAGTGGTCCCCTTATGGTAAACCCCCTCATGGGAAGGCGCTTTGTGGGTAAGAAGAACCCATGATTAATTGTGGAATAATGAGATGAAGGAAGAGTATGGGTATCGGAAAATATCCTATATGGATAGTTCTTATCATTTCATTTCCGATGGTATGTGGAGCGTCCACATAATTCCTCGTGGTTAGAGAGTTATGGCCATGAGAAGTTGGAACCAGGTTTTGAGTAATGGACCCAAGTTTGTTTGTTTGATGGGTAATGTTGATACTTGAGGAGGGGTGAATCGGTATCAAATTACAATTTAAAACCTTTTCAACTTATACTTAAACCATTCGAATTATATCCAATGAGCAATGAACAATAGTATGAGTTACAATACATACATGATTACACCATGCACAATATATGAGAAATAATCAATAGTTTTTGTTCCAGGGAAGTAATGACTTCCAAAGGTACTTCTAACTTCAAATGTAAAGGGAGGATAAACCTCCAAGAGTAATATAAAATCCTCCAATATAAGGAGAGATTTGAACTCTCTATCCTTGCCTTCCTTCCCACCCGAGAATATATGAGAGATAATAAAACTTTACATTTGAAATCATCACCATCAACCAATCATCACATAGGTGATAATGCTTTCTGATACTTCTTCAATTTCTGCAATTATTCAATTCTTGGAGTACTCTGATACTATAGATAATGTTACTCAATGTACTCTGAAACTCCTCTAATTTTCCTTCTTGAATCACTCCCCAAAGGGTTATAGAAAGAATGGTAGACTTTATTCAATTCTGGTCTGTTAGGAGACCCAACTTGTACAACATGCCCAGCTCAATATTTAACATGGTTCTGAAACTCACACGAAACCACAGTCCGTACTATTTCCAATGGAAGTGGTCCCCTTGCATTTAGATGCGTATGAAAACGTTATGACTGTTTTACCCAGAACACTGTTTATTGACTAGTTTGGGGACTGGTCCTGCAAACCCTATATTCACATAGTGTATCTCCAAAAGTGTAGTGAATCAAGAGCTGAAATTTTTACCAGATGTACCTGCCAGTGTAATGGCTTCTCAATACCATGGTGATTTCACCATCTGAATAATTCTAGAAAACAAGTTATAGAAAAATGGTAAGATGACACGAAAATAACATGCAACAGAACCACATCGCAAAGACTTCATCCTCCCTTGGAAATCCGGCCTTCTTTTACTTCTTCTTTCCCTCTGATGTTCGACTTGTATCAAATGAAAGTATAATGATATTTATTTATACCATTTATTTCCTTCCTTTTTAACATTAGAGGTCGGCTGACACTCTTATTTTGTAATTATTTTCTTTAATTATTTTGAGGGGCCACATGCTTCCTTTTTCAATTCACTTTGTCATCTTCAAAAATTCATTTTCTCCCTCAACCATGAGGATCCATATGACATACCACATACCACCAGAAATTTGCATGATGTATACTATCCATTCATGGGTGTTGTATATGCATGTGAAATTTCCTTCATGTCCAAATACCTTTATCAATCTTGCGGTCCCAAAGAGCCCTTGTGACTAGGGTTGACATCAATGACAACAATCAATCTTCCAACAGTGCTTGGTATGAGTTATGATATATTTTAGATAATACTATTCTATATGGATGGTACATTTCATTACCACCATTTCTGGTGGTATGTATAGCGATCACACACTAACTCCCTCACGGTTTGAATTTACATGGCCTTCTGAAGTTGGAGGACCCTCATATGTCATCTAGAAGCTAAAGGTCAAAGTAATCAAAAGTGGTTTAAGAGATTTTAAAGATAAATAATGAAGTGAAGTGATGAGTATATTATAATTCAAAGTGAATACAAAATAAATTATTTCAATAATGCTGTGTGGAGGAATTGGAAGTGGACCCAACCCTAAAATGGAAAGGGTAGGGCCAAAGTGACCTAGAGATGTTTTAAGGAGCTACTTGGAGGTATAAATAAGAGGCAGACTCTCTCATTTGAATCACCCTTGAGAATATTGAATATATATAGATTTCTAAGGTAATACAAATTATATCTATTACAAATTCTGAGGAAAGTGAAGAAAAGTCCAAAATGCAAGGAGGGATAAATTCTTTTTGATGGTGCTTTCCTAAGGTATGTTATTTTCAAGGTCATCTCACCATTTTCTCTATAACATTTTTCTATAATGATTAAGATCCTGAATTTTTCTATGAAAGTGAAAACATATCAATTATCTGTGGTTAAAATTCAGCTTGTGGGTCATTTTATTTTAGGAGTTGCACTCACATGGAAAATAGGAGTTTGTGGTTAGTCCTGAAACTATTCAAAATAAGGTGTTTTGTGTAAAAACGTTATAAATTATTCCTAAAAGATCCAAATTGATTGAGACCAAATGTATTTGGTTGGGAGTGCAGTCTTTAATATTTTTTAATGTTTTCAAATCCATTTCATTCAATAATTATTCAATGCGGGGCACACTCTACAAAAATTAAGCTCTCTAGAATAAGCGAGAATTGAGAAGGTATGTCATTTTGCTATAACTCCTTTTACGAGAGGGTTCCAAGTAGTGCCACTTGGAGGTATAAAACACACAACATTGTTTATCAGTTTTAGATCTTTATACTTTTCTACGGTTCAAAGTTATGATTACTTCAAGTTAGGGTTGTTGACTAATCCAAAACTAGACATGTGAGACTAAAGAAAAGTTTGATGAAAATACTAGTCTATTGCTTTTAAGAGTTAAGGAAGGTTTGCGAGAATGTGATCATATACACGAGGTCTAATACGAGCTACAAATCAGATTTGGATGATAAGAAATTGATAAGGGCTTGATGTTAGCGTTTTGTGATGAGTCATAGTTGATGAGTAGTTGACACATGATTGGGTACAGCACTTTGGAACATGGTTAGATGCACTTGTTTATGAGATACGGGTTGATTCGAGGTTAGTGCATGGTTTATGCACTTGTTATGGTACATGATTGATGTATGTTATACTACATTTGTTGGTGCATAGTTGATGCACTTGTTTGTCAATTTCGCAAAGTTGTTGAGGTTGAGATACAGGTTGATGCATAGTTGATTTATTGATGCAGGTTTATAGTGGTATATCACAATGATAGTGTAGCCGATTGGTTCCATCATTCACTTCTACTTCAGGGTGCTTGAGGATGGGGCAAGGGCAGTGGTTGTAGCCACCTTCGGTTGTAGTCGGAGAAACGTTGGGGTTGCTTAGCCTCCTTAAGTTGTAGCCGAGATTTGGGAGTTGGAGCTTCCCTCGGTTGTAACTTGAGAAAATAGAGTTGGAGCTTCCTTCAGGTTGTTGGAAAACAAAGAGAAGTTAGTGCTACTTCCAATGAATGTGATTCTTCAAGACATATAAGAAAAACATTCTATGGTTTTCTCGATTTGAGTTTCAAGTAAAACATTGGTTAATGCTTGTGTATGTGTGTGATTGTTTATTTATTACTTGCTCATTATTGGATAATAATTATACATTGATATAACATTTGAAAGAAAAGGATTATAATTACACAATTACTTATTCACTATCTCATTAATCCAACAATTGGTATGAGCAAGTTCCTTGTCAGTTTAACCAACTTGAAGGTGAATCATGGAATATCAACTTCCATTATAAGAATGGAATACTGTAGTTTGATGGACATAAGTATGCTTTGGAGCATAAGGATGAAGACATATATCTGAGCACATGGATTTGATTTTGGCAATCAATTGTAGATGGAATTACACAACACCAGCAGTTCCACAACAAATGACAAAGCAGTGAAACTGGTGAGAATAATTCCAAAGCCATAAATGCACTTTTGAATGGTCTCGGTGACCACGGTATTCACAAAGTTGCACATTGTAAATCCTGCTAAAGAGATTTGGGACAAGCTTCAAAATATTTATGAAGGAGATTCAAAAGTCAAAGGCGACAAAGCTTCAAACTTACAGTCAGTTGAACAACCTAAAATGAAGGAAGATGAAGATCTTACTGACCTACTTCTTACGAGTAGATGAAGCAGTGAATGCAATCCTTAGGATTGGGAGAAATAAAAGAATCTATAATTGTTCAAAAAGGTACTAATATCTCTTCCTATGAGATTCAACCCTGAATATGACACTAGAAGAAGATTGGATCTAAACTCAATAACATGGATAGGCGCATGGAATCTTTACAACATATGAGATAGGAAGCTGAGCAGGGAAAATCCAGATGTAAAAAAGTAGCCTTCAAAGCATCCAAAGATCAAAGCAAAAGAAAAAGGAACAAGAGAGAGAGACAAAGAAAGAAAAAAAAAAAAAAAAAAAAAGGAAGATGATGAAGAAGTGGCAACTTCATCAAAAGACTAAAAAAGGGAATAGCGGTGGAATGCAGTGGTAAGCTTCCTTTAATTTGTTTTCAATTGTGATGGTGTGGTCATTTTTCTAACAAATGTCCCTCATGAAAGAGAAATGATAAGGTTACTCAATGGAGACAAACATATAAAGGTAAAAGAACTACAAAGAAGTTTTTCAAGAAAAATTTTGCACCAAAGAGAGACATCTCATCATTAGATGAGAGAGATGAAGTTAGTGATGGTGAAACATGGAGTTCTATTCATGGCAGTAGAGACTATGATAAATAAGGCTGTGAAAGAAGAATATGAAGAAGCATATGAAGAGAAATTGAAGGGCAAATTTGACTTCCGAGGGAAAGGAATTAATGAGTGCCATAGAGAGTTGCTCGGGGAGAGAAAAGAAGAAAAACAAAGAAACTACAAAGCGAACTAGATAAGAAAAAGACACTCAAGAACTAGAACAAAATGATCACAAAATTGAAGGCTCAAATAGAGAAGATAAAATTGAAGAAGCACTTAAAGAAAAACTAGAAGAGGAAAGGGCCGAGGATCGTGGAAACTAGAGTAGAGATTGTCACACTAAGAAAGGGATATTCAAAGAAAATATGCGGAATAGCTCAAAAATTCTGGATAACATTATCCCTTGGAGTCAAAATCTCATCTTGAAAAGCCTAGACTTGGATACAATCAGACGAAAAGGGATCAAGCTCAAAACAATAGAGCAAAAAAATCCATAGAAGTTATCAGAAACAATCAAAGGGAATAAAAAAATATACAAGGAAGATTCTAGGACACTCCTCCATAGGAAGATTCATATTTTTAGAATCAACAATAGATAGGCAGGCCTCAGAATAAGAATGATTCATAAGAGCACCTCCTTTCTTAAGATCTTCCAACTACAGGTATCAAACTATATTTTTGGATTATGTTATGCTTGTTATAATTTTGGACATAAAATTTTATGAAATTAGAGCTAACAATAGGAACAATAACTACTTTGAGAGCCATACACAAGGGGTTATTCAAGAGAACCTAGTGAAAAGCAGAGAAGAAGTTACAACAGGGTTTGAATCCTTGAGCACTTAAATTGGAATGTTACAAATGCAACAATTTTTGGACACATGGCCAAGGATTGGAGATGGCAGTCCCTCCTAAAGAACCTCAACGATTCAATGTCACAAACAAGAATCTCATAAAATGACATGGATAAAGAAAGCAAGATCAGTATAAAAAAATGAAGAATGCGATTAAGCTCTACAAGCTAAATAGAAAGCATTGGTTGGTATGTTGACAATGGATGTTCAAAACACATGGCAATTGATAGAGACAAAGTTTCTTCATTCTGAGGAGAGAAGAGAGATGGATAGGTGTCCTTTGGAAATGATGATTCATCCAAAATCATTGCAAAAGACACTGATCCGATTGAGAACAAGAATGAAAAGGTAAAAAAATGTTCTACTGGTAGAAGATGGCAAACATAATCTTTTAAGTGTGAGTCAAGTATTGACCAAGGTCATAAAGTTACTTTTTGATTCACAAAAGTGTGAGATAATAAAATAAGGTTTAGGAAAATTGGTTGCTACAGCTTAAAGAACTTCAAGCAACATATATGTGTTAAGCAAAATTGGAAATGAAAAGTGTTGTCTAGGAAAGGAAGATGAAAGTTGGCTATGGAATGAAAGAATGGAGTCATGCACTTTGATAACCTTGTCAAATTCAACAAAGAAGCCGATCCAGATAAATGCTCTAGATCCTGAAACCAACCAACACTTTATGCAAAACATTGTAACAAAGGAAAAGAAACAAGGAACCGAGGTTCAAATCAAGGAATATTCAACAATAAAACCAATGGAAATTGTGCATCTCTTGTTCTAGTTGGACCAACTACAACAAAAGAGCTTAAAATGTGAGAGATATTCTATGTTATTAGTTATTGATTATACAAGAATGATTAGAGTTTTCTTTCTCAAGAACAAATCATAAGCTTTTTGAAAATTTCCAAGATCTACAGGGAAATGATTGAAAATGAGATGAATCAAATGCTCAAATAAAGACAAGAATCTAATTCCAAAAGCAGTGTAGTCCAGAAACAACAGTAAAACTCCCCTACGAGCTATGGAAAGGAGGCCCAGCAAATGGCAAAGCACTTTAGATTTTTTTGAAACAAATGCTACATCAAAAGAGAAGATGGCCAGTAAGAAAGTTTGACTCTCGTGGACAAATGAATACTTGTTAGTTACTCAGAAGTACAAGGAAAATACAAGTGTTACAATCTAAAGATTAAACAAAGGATTGTGGAAAGCATCAACATGACAATTGATAAGCAGGCGGAGTACCAGAATCAAAGAAAGAAAACAAATCAATGGAACAACTTTTTTGAAGAAGAAGATGAAAAAGAAGAAGAGGAAGATGAAGATGAGATGAAGAGTCGGCCAGTAGAAAGAGCAAAGTTCAACAAGGTATCTCCAAATACCTGCCTAGCAAGCAGTGCAGGAAGAATCCTTGAGGATCAAATTATTGGAAACAAAGTCACGGAGTTGAGACTAGAAGAAAAATTGTTCCTATGAGAAGAGAGAGAGAGAGAGAGAAGAGAGAGAGAGAGAGAGAGAGACAAACATAGCACAAGCACTCTTATCTACAATTGAACAAATTGTTTTGAAGAAATAACAGGATAAGATTCTGGATAAAGACCATGGATGAAGAATTGGATCAAATGAGAAAAATGACACTTGAGGTGGTTCCAAGACCAAAGAATAGAATGTGATCAACACAAAATGGGTTTAGAGTCAGAATTGAATGAAGATGGACCGGGTTACAAGGAACAAACTAGATTGGTATGTAAAGGATATGCATGGGTGGGAATCTAATTTGAAGAGACATATGCCCAGTTTCCAGAATGGAAACAATCATTTTTTTAGCGTATGCATGCTCCAAAATGTTAAAGTATATCGGATGAATGATAAAATCATCTTTTGAATGGAGAACTTGAGAAGAGAAAAGTCTACATTGAACAACGAGAGGGATTTCGATTTAATGAGAGAGAATACAGACTATATGTATGTAAATTAAAAGAAGGCCTTGTATGGTCTAAAATAGGCTCCTAGAGCATGAGACTCTAGACTGGATAAATATCTACAGGCGAGGTTGAAAAAGGAAGTAGAGATAGCAACCTCTACATCAAGGTAAGTCAAAATAATATTTTATTAGTGAAGTTTATGTTGATGATATTATTTTTTAGTGATGATAGCCAGTTAAGCAGTACAAAGACATCTGAGAGTGAATTTGAAATGTCATTGCCGGAGAACTATCCTTCTTTTTTGGGACTTGAGATATGTCAAAAAAACTAAGAATTTTATTTCTCAAACCAAGTATATCGAATGCTAAAGAGAATTAAGAATGGAAAGAGTGCAAAACGGTTACCACTCCTATACAAACTAGTTGTAAGTTGAACAAAAATGATGATTCAAGGTCCTACCAGCGGTAATATAGGTCAATGATTGGCAACCCTACTATAATGTGACAACATCCGGACCAAAGATGTAATCACGAGCGGTGAGTTAGACAGTGCTTGCATTCCAACCGGCACAAAGGAATCACATGTATTAGCGATAAAGAGGATCTTCAGATATCTCAAAGGGAACAAAAGTTTGGATTATGGTATCCAAAATGAAAAGATATATCACTTATGGCCTACATATGAATCACCCGATTAGGCGAGTTGTATTGATGACAGCGAAGCACCGATTAGGTAGTGTTCTGCATAGGTATGAGTGTTTGGTATCATGACTAAGCAAGAAACAATCATAAATACCTCTATCTAGGCGAGTATTTTTCTTGGCCCGGCAACATGTCCATTACCGGGTTCTTTGGATGAAACAAACTTTGTGACGGTATATAGGTTGAGTATGATAAGGCCATTCCAATATATTGTGATAATACAAGTGCCATTAGTATCTCAAAAACTTTGGTGATGCACCCCAAGACTAAGCACATTCCAATCAAGTATCACTCTCAACGGCAGCGAGGTTGCATAAAGAACATCGAGTTGAGTATGGACACAAAAGAAAAATAGAGCATCTTTACAAAACCACTTCCAGGGAAAGCCCTTGAATATATTAGCCAAAGACTTAGGTTTTCTACTCAAAATGAATGTTTTTGAATGCTTATCTTATAATGTAGATGTACGAGGAAGCACCATAAAGAGGCCGGTATGTCGGGGAGCAACGGAGGGAAAGATACCTTTACCATTGATGACAAAGGGAGAGATTTATCAGATGTAGAGGAACCATGCCTTTGTCCTTTGCATGGTTCCAGGGGGAGCATTTGTCACAGATATGTAGAGGACAGAGGTATGTTTCCAGGAGGATCAGATTTATCGGATACAGAGGACAAATGCATGGTTCCGGAGACATAAGGTGATATGATTTTAGTATTTTATTAGAGTGTTGCCATCAATGCAAGGGGAGGTGTTGATTAATGTTGGTTGTCATTGATGTCAACCCTTGAAGAAAGACCATTAGCACAAAGGTTTAGGTAATGGAACCAATAGTTTTATGTAAATATGACTCATTGTTGTTTTCATGGTTGATAAGAAATGAAAATGGATGAACTCAAAAGTAGTCCCCTTATGGTGAAATCCCTCCACGGGAAGGCGCTTTGTGGAGTAAAAGAGAACCATGCTTAATTGTGGAATAATGAGAGATCGGAAGAAAGGTAAGATTTTTTCAGGAAAATATCCTATATGGATAGTTCTTGTCATGTCATTTCCGATTGTATGTGTAACATCACATAAATCCCTCCACGATTAGAGAGAGTTGTGTCCATGTGAAGTTGGAGACCCAAGTTTGGGTAATGGACTAAGTTTGTTTATGAGTAGCGGTATGAGTTATGATATATTTTCAGATAATACTATTCTATATGGATAGACATGTCATACCATTTCTAGTGGTATGTAGAGCGTCCACATAACTCCCTCCGCAGTTTAGAGTTATGGCCTTACAGTTGGAGGACCCTCATATGTCATCTAGAAGCCCAAAAGGTCAAAGTAATCAAAGTGGTTTAAGAGATTTTAAAAGGTAAATAATAAAGAGTAGAAGTGATGAGTGTATTAGAATTCAAAGTGAATAAAAAATAAATTATTTCAATAATAATTTTAATGGAGAAATTAGAAGTGGACCCAACCCTAAAATAGGAAAGTGGGGCCAAATGACCTGAAGATGATGCTTAAGGAAGCTACTTGGAGAATTATGAAATAAGAGCAAGGCTCTCTCATTTGAATCAAACTTGAGCATGTTGAATATATAGATTAATGCAGGGTATACAAATGATATCTAAGCTGAGAGTGCAGGGGAAAATTAAGAGAGAAATAGAAATTTTGAAATGCAAGGGAAGGATAAATTTATTTAGGGGTGCTTTTCTAAGGTATGTTATTTTAGGGTCATCTCACCATTTTAGCTATAACTCTTTTTCTATAAAAGTGATGAGTGTATTAGAATTCAAAGTGAATAAAAAATAAATTATTTCAATAATAATTTTAATGGAGAAATTAGAAGTGGACCCAACCCTAAAATAAGGAAAGTGGGGCCAAATGACCTAGAAGATGTTCTTAAGGAAGCTACTTGGAAAGTATAAATAAGAGGCAAGGCTCTCTCATTTGAATCAAACTTGAGCATATTGAATATATATAGGTGTCTGAGGTATACAAATGATATCTAAGCTGAAATTCTGAGGAAAGTGAAGAAAATAAGGCTGAAATGCAAGGAAGGATAAATTTATTTGAGGGTGCTTTCTAAGGTATGTTATTTTCAGGTCATCTCACCATTTTCGCTATAACTCTTTTTCTATAATGACTCAGATCCTGAAATTTATATGAAAGTGAGAAACCATATCCAAGTATATGTGGTTAAAAATTCATCTTGTGGGTCGTTGTAGTTTTGGAGTTACACTCTGTGGAAAATAGGGTTTGTGGCCAGTCCTGAAACTAGTCAAAATCAGGTGTTTCGGGTAAAAACGTCATAAATTATTCATAACAGATACAACTTCCGTGAGACCAAATGTGTTGGTTAGGTTAAATTATTTAGTAGGTTTTGTAACATTTTTAGATCATTTTATCAAATATTTTGTGCGAGGCACGCTCTACAAGGTCGCTCTCTAGAATAAGCCAGAATTCAACAAGGTATGCCATTTTTTCTATAACTCCTTTTATGAGAGGTTACAAGTAGTTCCACTTGGAGGAATTGCATAAAACACATTGAAGAATATTTCGTATCAGTTTTAGATCTTTATACTTTACAGGTTCAAAGTTATTATTACTTCAAGTTAGGGTTGTTGACTAATCCAAAACTAGGCATGTGAGACTAAAGCAAAGTTTGATGAAAATGCTAGTCTCTTGTTTTTAAAGTTAAGGAAGGTTTGCAGGAATGT
>SNQJ01S0053313.1:3089-13334 GCA_010110895.2 Picea sitchensis
AACTATCTCCCCTGCAGGAGCCATGCGCAGTTAAGGCGGTGTCTAACGAAAGTTATCCATCTGAATTCGGCTGAAGGGACACCACACCTTGGATGACTGAACATGCCTCTGATAGGCAAATTTTGCTGAGTATATAGACTCAGTCTTGGTATTTTGTAATCTATCAATGGTTGAGCAAGGCTCCTGGTGGTAAACTTTAATGAAGCACTGTTTTTTGGGTTATGTATGGACTCTTGAGACTTCTTGTCTGATGAATGTTGGTTTTTCTTTCACGTCTTTGTCTACACTGTATTAGAACGGCTCGGAATTGGAGAATCCAGTTGAGCAGTAACTGTTATAGGATGATGTAGAGTTTGATCACTGTAACAGTTGCACTGTTTCTAATCGGTCCCTGCGATTTTCTTAGCGTTGAACGACTTGGAATTGGAGAATCTAGTCAAGTCCCCCCTCTCAGTTCCTCGAAGCTCTGAACCAGAGGATCTCGCATTCAGAGTTTTTCTTCTACAAATTACTGAAAGGTCTATCACCTAAGATAGTTTGTCCACCCTTCTCACCAAGTCTTCAACCTGCTCATTTCCAAATCAGCCCACTGACTGAAGTTAGATCAAGACCTCCTTTGTTCCTCGCATGTCGGAACCAGTCCCTGAGTTTGAGTGATATCTTCCTGAGTCTCTACCCATTTGATCACCCATTAAAACTATCGTGACATAAAAACCGATGGGCGTCGGGCTTTGCTCCTGATGCAATCCAGGAGTGACTTCCGTCGCCAACAGTTTTCTTGATCACCTTGAAAGCTACCTCTCCTTTTGGGAGGCTCTCATGACCTAATATTAACTCATAGGCTATGAGGATTCCATACAGTTCATCCATGGTGAGTTTATCTAGATTTTCTTAATCTTCAAGAGTGGAAACTTTAGGATTATATAGCATAGGAAGTGTTCTTAGTATATTTTCAACTAACTCATTGTCTAACACTTCTACTCCCAAATCTTTGATTGCATTAACAATATTATCAACTCTTTCTACGTACTTTGAGATATTTTCTTCATCCTTCATATTATACTTTGAGAGTCTGAAGTTTGGCCCTCTTTACCTTGGAATCTCTTGCATATATAGTTTCCAATCTATCCCAAAGTTGTTTTGCAGTTTTAAAGCTTAGTACTTTAGCAAGGATATTCTTACTCAGTCCAGCTTGTAGTGTGTTCAAATCCTTTGCATGTTCCCTAAATTTCTTCTTGTCTTCTACTTCCGCGGGAGTGAATTTTGGAACATCATATCCTTTTTCAACTAATGTCTATACTTTCAGTCCAATGGAAATCAGATCGCTTTTCATTATAACACTCCAGAAAACATAGTATTCACCATCAAATAGGGGGAAATTTGATGACATCTTCAACTGTTGATCCATCCCAATGTATATTTCTCTTCAAGTGATTTAAACCTTTAGTAAAGAGACCCGCTCTGATACCAATTGAAGGATCAGATCTTGTCACTGAGAGGGGGGGGGGTGAATCAATCACAGAATTATTTTATCAATTTTTATTTTGTTAATGCAATCAATATTTTAACACGATATTTATCGTGGAACCCAATTGGGAAAACCACAAAATTTTTTCTTATTAATTGCAAAATTATGTTTTACATGTTACATATAAGGAAGATGTTCTTCCTCTTAGATCAACACCCACTGATCAGGATGCACCCACACCCCTATTCACCAGCTGCAACCGGTAGGAGGGTTAAACTCCCTATTTAGTCAGCTACAACTGACAAGGAAGAACCTACTCCCCTGCAGGCACCAACCTGCCCTTAAACCTCCCTGCCTCCCTTAATTTATTAGTCTGGAAAATTTATGTATTATATCTTGACTTCTCCTCTCTCTGCCTCTGTCATTTGATCTTCAATGTATCTTATGCATGCCAATAAGTCTTCTATATCAATCAATGAACATCTTAATTGATGATGTGTATCTTTTTGTATTTTGATCTTCATGTGTTTGTTGTTGCCCCTATATCTTCAATTCTTGACCCTCATATATATATGCCTTCATTATAACTTTTCATGGAAATTCACACCCTTTCATCACACCTCTTTGTCTATTACATAATCACCTTTTTAGATAACACAGTCATGTTTTATAACCAAACATCTCTTCAATCTTTTATCTTAGCTTTTGATGTTTTCTTTAATTCATATAGTTATTTAGGTTGTGAACAATTTATCATAGAGAGATGATTTGAGCTATGAAATTATTCTTCATGTTCTCATACAAAGTATAGAGTCTCTTTGCAATACTGCATTGAAACCTAATATTTCTTCTGGATCTGTAAGGCTTCTCTCCATTATCATGATTTACACGTTGTCACAACTTCATTACTTGTGGTATAATCTCTCAAATCTAATGATAGGGATTCCATTGAAAAAACTAATATTATCTAATTTTTCATAACCACACACACATTTGATCTGTATCTTTGACTGTGTGTAATATAAGCTTTTACCAATATTACACTATTTCCTTAGATCAAATCTTCCTGTATTTTAGCATTTAAAAATCTAATATCGGTTATGATTTGTAACAATATTTCCAGGGCTTTCATCTAATAAACTAAATTTATCACTGTCTATGTGTTTATGCAGGTTTTTATTACTTTGGTGGACATCTGAAAATGCAGTATGTGGACCTCTCGACAACCATTTTGGAATTTCAATTGCCTCTATTACTTCTTCATGCAATCCACATCAAGTTTTTCTTTGACATTTTTGCAGAGATTGTGATAGTGTCAGGCTTGAGACATTTTGCAGGTTTTCGACTAAACATAGTGATCCTCCATTTTATTGCCCTGACAAAAAATTCTGACGTATTTGGTGGTCTTCTACATCTAGTGTTTATGCAGGGTTTTGAAATGAGCATCCACAATTGGCATCATGCCCAAAACTCCAACTGGAATAGCGATATTCAATTTGCGAAGTGGTATTAATTTGGTAGAGTATTTTGGTGACCCACTAGACTTGGAATTATGCCAAAAAAACTTTTGACAAAATGGAATTTTCACTTCCAACTGTCATAATGGACTCTTCTAAGGCCATGGTCCCTCATATGACAGTTGCGCCAAAAGTGTGTAAAAATATTCATCCAATGGATGAGATTATCTCTGCATGTAGATCAATGCTTGTTATCATTTCTTCCAAAAGGTAGGGGGCTTGACAGGTTGTCCCAGGCTCTAGGCTGGTGATATTCTTGAGGAGTCCAAGAACCTAGAGCCCCCACCATACCCTTGCACTACGCGTCGATAAGATATGGAGAGTGTTGGGTATATAAACCTATAGAAATCATTTTATGCTATTAATGTGGGACTAAAACTCAATGGGCAGTTTAATCAACATCGTCGATCTCTTGATCGAACGGTTGTTGAGTCTCTGCATAATACTTTGTATCGATCGACTGCTTAGTATTCATATGCAAGCTCATGAGCCTCTAGAGTAACTTATCATGTTGATTGCTAAATTCCAGTAAGATATAAGAAAAATCTTCATCTACATAAGCAGAGAGAAATTGCAGAAGGAAGGCCATTATGGCCTCCTGCAGAGCATCCAGTGTACTTGGAAGACCAATTACACCTTGCACATTACCATCATATAGTTCCATTTCCATATGAAGGGCACCCATCCAGTCACCTACATTTTGGAGAGATTTAATTTGTTCCTTGCAAGGTAACAAATGAGATCTTAAAATCCACGTAGGTCCCAATAAATATATAGTTTCTCCTCTAACAGCAACAGAATTGTGATATTCCTTCTCAGGATTTCCAAAATCATTCATAAAATGCGTATGATATATAACAGAATAATATCCTCCAAAATCCTCAAGTGGTAACCTACTTCGGTCCAATTTTGTCCCTTCTTTTGTGAACAAACATAATTGACCTTTCGAAGTCAGAACCAATATCATCTGGTCTTCCAACCATGCTAATCCTTGTGCTTCACTATCAAGGTTTACACTGTCAAAGAGCACATCAATCCTCCTTATATGCACACAAAATTCTATAGCCACACCTTCGACTTGTGAAAAATGCTCTTTGATCTACACAGAAACAAAGTCTTCTTGGCTTTCCCCTCAACTTCTGCTTCCATTTCAAGACAAGGAATCCCATTTCTCTGCTTTGAATTACATCACTAGGCTTTAATGAATTCTCATCTCCTTGGAACCAAAAATCAATCCTGAAAACCAAATCGATCCTGAAACCCAAATCCATCCTTGATGATAATCTAGATAGCCATAATTTAATTCTTTGGATACCCACTATTATGCTTGCAATACTCTCTTGGTAATAAAATAATTGTAGATATTTTAAAAGCTTCAATCACACCCTTTCTGGTAGACACCATATGGGTTGGGTATGTTATTTACATGTAGCATTTTTTATGTGGTATCAAACAAATCTTTTCAAGGTGCATTCATGCAACAATCCTTATTCAGATGGCTTTAATATTTAGAAGGAGCACATTTAGACTTTCATCAACACTCATCATAGCCCCATCATTATCAAATTTCCCACAGTAATTTGGAGCATAGAATATGGTGACCAGCTGAATGTTTGCATAGGGTTTTGTCAATATTCCTCACCATGATCATGTAGAAATATTGATCAATATCTTTTCTTGTTTGACAAACTTTGGATCTTGTCATTCTCATCATCACGGCAATGTAATTTGTCTTCTTTCATGTTCTTGTATGCCACATACATATTTCTTTGTCCATGATAGGGCTTGTTGTACTATAGTAACAAAGTGCCTTAATGCACATTGTTATTTTGTCAATGCCAATGAACAACAGTGTCTCTCATCTATTTGACATCAATGCCAATGCCATCAATGCCAACATGTATTGCCATATTTCCAACAAATTAATCATGAGGTTAGAAAAGGGAACAATCATGGTACTCCATATCATTTGTATCGTTGCAAACTTCAAAGGTGTACCCGTTGAGCAAGTTCGCCACGCAAATATTTACTTGCCTTAAAACATCTTGTCCCTATGCATATTCCGTCCCTTTTCATAATTTCGTTCCTTTTCCATTTGAGCTTAAATATTGGACACCTTTCATTTTTCTCCATCACCTTCAAGACTTGTGCGTCATCCATAGACTTTCCATTAATCTCTGAAGCCCTCTACCACACAAATATTGTGTGTTGCTAGTCGCTACGTAAATCTGCCACTCTGTTTTTGTTGTGTATCCTCCATTTCTTCCAATCATTATTCAAGAGCCTTTCTTGGAGACCATTGAAAATTAGCTTCTGGAACGAGTTTGTTTTTCACACAATCAACTTTCTTTCTTTTGAGATAAACTCTTGATACCTATTCCTGCATCGAGCTTTTCGTTGCCGTGAGTTTTCCATTGTTGTTTATTGTTGTGTTGAGTTTCCTGTCATTGATTTGTTTTCTACGTAGAGTTTCTTGTTGCTAACTTTTCCTGACCATTGTACAAAATTCATTATTCACATTCACTCCACAGAGGCTATTGCTCTCATTTGTTGTTAGAGGTTATTGTTCCCTTTTTCGTTGTGCAGATGTTATTACAATCTATTTCTGCGCACCTGCAATTGACATATATCATCATCATGAAAACTCCTCAACGAAAAAGAAAGAATACAAGAAGCGGGAAAGTCGTGAGGTTTGAGCCATAGAATTTAAAGTTAGTAAACACAAACTTGGCGATTAGAGTGCCCTTTGAACAATTTGGATGGATAAGTTTCTGTGAAAATGTTCAAGGCTATAATGTGCATCTAACCAAGCAGTTTTCTCTTAACTATAATGGTTTCATCGCAACTATTGCAGGGATCACTTTTCAAGTGTCAAAGGAAACCATATCATCCGCGACGGATATTCCTATGTAGGGTGAAAAATGGTTTAAAGGTATTCCATTAGATACTTCATGTTATATTGATTTTCTCAAACCTGAATACAGAAATCGGAAGATTGGTGCCAACATTCCCGATGAATATCTTTTGGAACCTTTTGAGAAGATTCTGAGGATAATGTGGAAGTACTTTACTTGTGAGAGTAGGTTTGACAAGGTATCACAATAACACATTAGGATCCTAATGCATTTCACAAGGACAAGCCCCTTAAACTTACCTTTCTTCCTATATATAAGCCTGGGAAAAATGGCAGACAATGTCCAAGCAAAACTGACCAGCCAGAGAGTAACCTATTCCATTTTTCCTTGATAAAGTTGTTGGTGGTTAAGGAGCTTGGAAAGTTAAACAGGGACTAGGGTTCCTTCTTGTTTTCAGAAAAAATTTCCCTGGATATTAAAGGAGATACTCTCTTGTTTGCTGAGAAATCAACATTTCATAATTCGGGGGTAAAAGGAGAAGGTGTTGTTGAAATGGGAAAAGGAAAAGAAATTGAGAATTCATCACTCAGTCAGCTAGCCTCGAAGAAAATAAGAAAACTAAGATTCACTGATGAAACTAAGGAGACACAAGCTCCCAGTAAACCATGTACCGGGTCCTCTGCCAGGAGGTTTCCCATACCCATAATTTAGACAGAGTTTGTTGAATGTGTAGCCCGGGATATTGATGAGAAGAAAGTGGAACCATATGAGAAAGATGCAGATATCAAGGAGGTGAAATAGAAAATCAAGAAAGATCAACATATTATAGCCCAACTCTATCAAGAGAACATATAATTGAAGAGGAAGCTAACAGAAATAACTCATGAAACACAAGCGCTACAAAGTAAACCAGGTCAGATATATCCTACCTTACCAACAGAAGGAGAAAAGAATATAAAATGGTTGAAAAATCAGCTAAGAGAAGCTCAATATGAGATCATTAAGCTCAGGCAGGAAAAAAGAATATCAGAGGAAGGGATCATGAAACATTACAAGAAATGCAGACTAGTTATAGATGATGCATGTGTAGCCATCTTTGATGCCCAATCAAAATTGAAGAGGAATGCATCTTTGTTGATACAGATGAGAAGTTTAAAGAGACAAAACTTGTCATTAAGAAAGGAAAATAGGAACTTACGACTACAAGTGAGAATGGATAATGAAGCTACAAAAAAACTGAATGATCCCATCCATTGTTGCCAACTGGATTCGTGTGAGAAACCTCAGCATGAAGATTTGCTACATGAAATCGCTACACAAATACCGCAGCCAACACTTGCGTAGAAGAAACCATAATTTGTTGCACAAAGGTGACAAGGTTGTCCAACAATACATATGATGACTCATCAAAACCATATGGTTGAAATTCACTCAAGGATTTATGATTTTAAATGATATCTCGGTTTTGTTATGATTGGAAAATTGGGTTTTCTATTTTTGGTAAATTTTGTAGAGGTTGGTGTTCTCTTTGAAAGAAACCATATCCATAACTCTAGGAGGTAGTAGTTCGACTCCTAGCAGTTAAGTGTATCTTTATTTTTCTATATATGTTGACTATTTTGATGTAAAGAGGGGCGTGCGGGCACAAGTATAGGAATTTTGATCCTCAATGTAATTTTCTGAATCTAAAAGAAATACAAATGCAGAAGTCCTGAATTCCTTATGAAAAAGATTCTAATGGTGGTGATCTAAAGAATTTACTCTTCTTCGTATGTATTCCTTGTGTACTTATTTTCATCTGCACTTTTCTTCTCTTTAAATTGGTAAAGTAAAAGTCCAGAATTCATCTAATGGTGCTCTACACTTAACTGATTTAAAATTATGTCTATCTTCTTAACTAAGGTCAAAATTCATCCTTTGTGATGCTCTGATTCTGTTATGTGCTTCTTTTCTTCTTTCACCCTACATGATCAAACTCAATACTGAATTTCATCACCTTATTTAGCCTTTATTCCTTTGAGGAGTTCTATATACCAAGCATTGTTATCTTTTGTTTTCAGGGGTTGACTCCATAGCCCTAGAAATACTATATCTTTTTTCCAGCAAACCTTGAAAAACTGTCTCAAAATTATAAATCTAGCCATCGATATAAAGCAACTTGTCTATCAGAGATCAAGTTTCAGAGAGAGCCCTCTCTAGATTGGAAAGGCTACTTTCCAATATTAAAGTTGGTTTGTAGGTTACCTTTGTAGATTATTTCTTCATCCCAACAATTTACTCGGCGATAACACCGCAAAGAATATGAAAAATGACTAAGTGTTGGATGACTGACAGATAGAGAAAGTCACAAGAATCAAATAAATGTTATAGTCCCACAACCCGCGGTGAAATATTCGAAAATGAATAAGTTTTGAGATATCGCGGAGCAAAGAAAAGGAATTTATTCAAAGAGTTGAATGAAATATGTCCACTTCCATGGTTTCACGGTACAGAATGGTAGATGGAAGGACGGACAAGAGAGCACTCTTCGAAGTAGTGCAAGAAACTCCACTTCCACAGTTGAACTTAAAAGACTAAGTACCAAGAATTGGAAGGACAATGAAGTATCAAAAAATGAAGTGTTTAGATGTCGCAAAGCAACAGAATCAGATGTATGTAAATAGTGAGAGAAAATTCTATGGACCCGTCATTCCATGAAGAATAGAAAAATCAACTGAGTGTCGAGACTTCATGTAGATAGTGAGCACAGTGGGATATTGAGAATAAGAGCGAATCCTGCGGTCCCACGGTAATATCTTGAAGAATAATTGGCTAAGTATGGAAAAATGACCAAGTACCAAGAATGATAGATCTGACAGTCCAGGAGACCACCATGTGTGATATACTCGACGGCTAAGGAGGTTGCCATGTGTCATAGATCAGACGGCCCAGACGACCCATAGTGAAGTGTCTTCAAATGCGTCTAAGTGTGGGTGTAAAATGAGTGCGACAGAAATTGGGGGCTTTTTTTGGAGGCTGCATAGGTATTAAAATATACTCCTTACACCCGTGGTGAATGAGATCAACAGTTGATATTAATACAAGGTCCATATTAGACTATTGTTGTGCATTGTGGTTGCATTGCATATTTTGATAGGTAGAGAATAAATCAATGACCATGATTGATTTGAAAAGAATATCTGATGGTTGCACGACGTGACTGCATAGTTTTTTCTTGAATATAGTTGAAAATATCAATGTCCGAGATCAAATCTAGGACAGGTTGGACAATTCTTGAGTGTTGAGGGTGTATTGTGTGACAATGAAGAGAATAGATGGATGAGATTGAATATTGGAACATATCTGATGGTAGATGTACATCAAGCTTGTTCTTGAACAAATCAAGCATGGAAAAGAAGGGGTCTTGGAAAGGCTGGTGTAGCCTAGTTTTGTGGAGATCTAGAGTCGACCTAGTATTATTTGGATGTGGAAAAATATTTGGGTGTATATTTTTTATAAATATACAAGAACTTGTGAAGTTTTACAAGCGTGGGAGTGGAGAAATGTAATGAAGAGTTTGAGTTTGTGGGGTGTCATGGATGTGTGAAGAGCGAAGCAAGAAGTGTGAAGAGAAGAGGCTCTACGAGAATGAAAGAAAGGAAGATTTGAATGTCTAAGGGTGGCAGGGTGGAGCTCAGAAGAGGATTGAAGTCCTCATTGTAATTTGTGTTAGAATATAGAAGATGGTGTGCTCGTTTTACCATTGACGATAACCTCGTCACCCAACCACAGGCCGAAGCCTCCCTCCGAGCACCTTAACCTTGACTGAGAATTCCTCTGGAAGCAAACCCTAGGCTAGATAGCCAAACAAAGAGTAGTGCATCAATCCCCAAGGATAGCGCATCACAAAAACTGATCAGATAGTCCCAAACCCTAGCCAAGAGATATACAAGACAAAAACTGAAACTAGCTTCTGCTGCAACTGCACCTGCAACCCTCCTCCAAACCTGCGCACCAATTGCAACTGCAGTGCGCACCAACTGGGAAAACTGCAGTCCTGAGATGTGACAAATGAGAACTAGAACCTTGTATTTATAGTAATCCTGCTAGTTTACTGGGGCCGACTTCTCTTTTTGGGTATGTGTCTGTTCAGTATATTATTATTAATTCTGGCCGACTTCTTCTCTTGGACGCTAATAGCCTAATATAAATTTTCTTCTTGAGCCGACAAGGCTTCTAGGGTTATTAACCAACTCATTAGGGTTTTTCTTGCTTCCCGGAGTCTTCTTTTCTCGTCAGGTTCACACGTGGGGGTAAATACCTCCCACAACTACCATAATATTAACACTCCCTCCTAGCTAGAGAGGTATTTACAGGTAATGGACTTGAGCACAAAACATACCATTTACCCGGTAGCATCAATATA
>SNQJ01S0053313.1:13344-58902 GCA_010110895.2 Picea sitchensis
TTAAAAACAATAAGGATCAAACATCAAGAGACTATACTTGACAATGAAGATGAAGATGATGATGAGTCAGTTGGTACACAAGTAGAAGAAGTAGAAGAGAATAAAGAAGAAAAGGAAGAGGATGATATGGATACTAGTGAAGATGAGGAAGATATTCGAGAAGAAGAGATAAGAGAAGAATCCCCAAGAAGAGACACAAAAACACCCTCAAGAATGACTCAAAAGAATCATCTTGAAGAACTGATTATTGGAAATAAAAGCTATGGAGTACAAACAACAAGACAACTTTTGTATCAGACATAAATATCACTTTTGTCACATATTGATCCCAGCTCAATTAAAGAGGCATGAAAAGATGAGAATTGGGTCAATGCTATGAATGAAGAATTGGACCAGATTGAAAAAAAATCAAACTTGGGAACTAGTTCCAAGACCAAAAAATAAGAACGTCATTGGAACTAAATGGGTGTACAAAAACAAAGGGGATGAGAATGGGAAAGTAATCAAGAACAAATCCAGATTGGTATGTAAAGGGTATGCTCAGGTTGAAGGGGTAGATTTTGAAGAAACCTTTGCACCTATGGCCAGATTAGAGGAAATTAGGATGTTCTTAACCTTTGCCAGCTACAAAAAATTTGAAGTATACCAGATGGATGTCAAGTCAACATTTCTCAATGGACACTTAGAAGAGGAAGTCTATATTGAGAAAGCAAAAGGATTTCAATTAACTAACAAAGGAGACTATGTTTTTAAACTAAAGAAAGCTCTCTATGGGCTAAAACAAGCACCTAGATCATGGTATGCAAGGCTAGATTCTTATTTAGAACTACAAGGCCTCAAAAGAGGATCAACATACAACAATATTTATTGTAAAATTGTTGGTGATAACATGATTATTTTGGAAGTATATGTTGATGATATTATATTTGGGAGTGATGATGAAAAAATGAGTAAGGAATTTGCTAGGAGAATGTAGCAAGAATTTGAAACGTCCTTGCTTGGTGAACTGAATTTATTTATACGATTACAAATATTACAGTCTAAAAGAGGATTCTTTATCCATCATTCCAAGTATGTTAAAGATATGCTTAAGAAATTCTAGTTAGAGTATTGCAGACCTGTTAGTACACCTATGAAAGTTGGATGCAAACTAAGTAGGGAAGATGAGTCCAAAGTTGTAGATCCAAAATACTATAGATCAATGATTGGGAGTTTACTCTATGTAACAACTTACAGACCTGATGTTAAGCAATCTTTTGGGATGGTGGATAGATTCCAAGCAACACCAAAAGAGAGCCATGTTCAAGATGTGAAAATAATCTTTAAGTATTTGAAAGGAACCATAGATATTGGTTTATGGTACCCTAGAAAGGATTCGTTCACTTTAAAGTCCTATTCAGGTGCAGATTGGGAAGGTTGTGTAGATGAAAGAAAAAGCACAAGTGGAGGAGAATTCTTCTTGGGAGAATCATTGGTAGCTTGGATAAGAAAGAAACAATCCTCAATTTCTCTGTCTACCATTGAAGATGAGTATATTGCAACAACATA
Organism: Picea sitchensis; assembly: GCA_010110895.2. Classification (NCBI taxonomy): domain Eukaryota; kingdom Viridiplantae; phylum Streptophyta; class Pinopsida; order Pinales; family Pinaceae; genus Picea; species Picea sitchensis. The sequence continues at coordinate 14,893 of SNQJ01S0053313.1, forward strand.
ATGGTGCAGACAAGTAGAATGGATGAAACAAACCTTACAAGACATCAAGATAGTGTTTGAAGAACCCACTACTATCTACTGCGATAATAAAAGTGTTATACGTCTCTCGAAGAACCCTGTACAACACTCCAAATCTAAACACATTCCAATAAAATACCACTATATAAGAGATCATGCTGAAAACGAGAACATAAAATTGGAATATGTCCCAACACAAGAACATGTTGCAGATATTTTCACCAAACCTTTAAGCAAAGATATATTTGAATATCTCAGGCAAATATTGGGAGTAGTCTCTATTCCAATCTAATCTCTCAAGAAAATAATGCAGTTATTAGCATCAGTTTAGGGGGAGACCATGATCAAAGTCAGGGGGAGTCATTCAACCCTTTTCCCTTGATGTCAAAGGGGGAGAAATGAAGACAGTATTGCCATCAATGCCAAAGGGGGATATTGTTGGCAATATATAAATACAGGTTGTCATTGATGGCATTGGCACTGATGTCAAATAGATGAGAGACATTGTTGTTCATTGGCATTGACAAAATAACAATGTGAATTAAGGCACTTTGTTACTATAGTAGAACAAGCCCTATCATGGACAAAACAAGATGTATGTGGCATACAAGAACATGAAAGAAGACAAGGTACATGCCTGTGATGATGAGAATGACAAGATCCAAAGTTTGTCAAATAGGAAAAGATATTGACCAGTATTGCTACATGATCATAGTGAGGAATATTGAAAAAACCATATGCAGACAGGCATCTGGTCACCATATTCCATGCTCCAAATTACTGTGGGAAATATGATAATGTTGGGGCTATGATGAGTGTTGATGAAAGTATAAATGGTCTCCTTCTAAACATTAAATACATCTGAATAAGGACTGTTGCATGAATGCACCTTGAAAATATTTGTTTGATACCACATCCAAAATGCTACATGTAAATAACATACCCAACCCATATGGTGTCTACCACAAAGGGTGTGATTGAATCTTTTAAAAGATCTAAAATTCTTTTATTACCAAGAGAGTATTGCAAGCATCATAGTGGGTATCCAAAGAATTAAATTATGGCTATCTATATTATCATCAAGGATGGATTTGGGTTTCAGGATCGATTTGGTTTTCAGGATTGATTTTTGGTTCCAAGGAGATGAGAATTCATTAAAACCTGGTGATGTAATTCAATGCAGATAAATGGGATGCCTTGTCTTGAAGATGGCAGCAAAATTTGAGGGGCAAAGCCAAAAAGACTCTATTTCTGTGAAGATCAAAGAGCAGTTTGCACAAGTCAGAGGTGTGGATATAGAATTTTGTGTGCATATAAGGAGGAGTGATGTGCTCTTTGACAGTGTAAACCTTTAGAGTGAAGCACAAGGATTAGCATGGTTGGAAGACCAGATGTTGGTGGTTCTGACTTCGAAAGGTCAATTATGTTTGTTCACAAAAGAAGTGACGAAATTGGACCGAAGTAGGTTACCACTTGAGGATGTTGGAGAATATTCTTATGGTATATATCATACGCATTTTATGAATGATTTTGGAAATCCTAAGAAGGCATATCACAATTCTATTGTTGTTAGAGGAGCAATTATATATTTATTGGGATCTACGTGGCTTTTAAGATCTCGTTTGTTACCTTGGAAGGAACAAATTCAAGCTCTCCAAAATGCAGGTGACTGGATGGGTGCCCTTCACATGGAAATGGAACTGTATGATGGTAACGCGCAAGGTGTAATTGATGTTTTGAGTACTTTGGATGCTCTGCGAGAGGCCATAATGGCCTTCCTTCTGCAATTGCTCTCTGCTTATGTAGATGAAGCTTTTTCTTATATCTCACGAGCCTTTATCAATCAACATGAAAAGTTACTCCAATGGATCGTGAGATTTCAAATGAAGATTGAGCAATCGATCGATACAGAGTATTATGTAGAGACTCAACAACCATCTGATCAAGAGATCGACGGTGCTGATTAAAACACCCGTTGAGTTTTAGTTCGACATTGATAGTGTAAACTGATTTCTATAGGTTTACATACCCAACACTCTCCATATATTATTGATGTGTAGTGCAAGGGTATGGTGGGGGATCTAGGGGCTTGGACTCCTCGAGAAGCTCACCATCCTAGAGCTCGGGATGACCTATTAGGCCCCCTACCTTTTGGAAGAAATGATAACAATCGTTGATCTACATGCCGAGATAATCTCGTCCGTTGGATGAATATTTTTACACACTGTTGGTGCGACGGTCATATGAGTGACCATGGGATTAGAAGAGTCCATTATGACAGTTGGAAGTGAAAATTCCATTTTTTCAAAAGTTATTTTGGCATAATTCCAAGTCTGCCAAAATACGCTACCAAGTTAATACCACTTCACAAATTGAATAACACTATTCCAGTTGGAATTTTTGACATGCTTCCAATTGTGGAGGATCGTTTCAAAACCTTGCATAAACACCAGATGTCGAATACCACCAAATACATCAGAAGTTTTTGTCAGGGCGATAAAATGGAGGATCACTATGTTTAGTTGAAAACTTGCAAAATGTCTCAAGCTTGACACTATCAGAATCTCTGCAAAAATGCCAAAGAAAAACTTGATGTGGATTGCATGAAGAAGTAACAAAGGCAGTTGAAATTCCAAAATGACTATTGAGAGGTCCACATATTTCATTTTCAGATGTCCACCAAAGTTAATAAAACTCTGCATAAACACATAGACAGTGATAACTTTAGTTTATTCGATGAAAGCCCTGGTAAGATTGTTATAAATCATAATTGATATTAGATTTTTAAATGCTAAAATACTGGAAGAGTCTATCTAAGGAAATAGTGTAATATTGGTAAAAACTTATATTACACATAGTCAAAGATATAGATAAGATGTGTGTGTGGTTATGAAAAATCATATAATATTAGTTTTTTCAATGGAAGCCCTGTCATTAGATTTGAGAGATTATACCACAAGTAATGAAGTTGTGACAACATGTAAAGCATGATCATGGAGAGAAGCCTTACGGATCTAGAAGAAATCTTAGGTTTAAATGCAGTACTGCAAAGAGACTCTATACTTTGTATGAGAACATGAAGCACAATTTCATAGCTCAGATCATCTCTCTATGATAAACTATTCACAACTTAAATAACTATATGAATTAAAGAAAACATCAAAAGATAAGATAACATATTGAAGAGATGTTTGTTTATAAAACATGACTGTGTTATTTAAAAAGGTGATTATGTAATAGAAAAAGAGGTGTGATGAAAGAGTGTGAATTCCCATGAAAAGTTATAATGAAGGAATTTATATAAGAGGGTTGAGAATTGAAGATATAGGGACAACAATAGACACATTGAAGATCAAAATACAAAAATATACATAACAACAGTTAATATGTTCAGTGATTGATATAGAATACTTATTAGCTTGCAGAAGATACATTGAAGATCAAATGACAGAGGGAGAGAGTGAAGTAGTCAAGATATAATACATAAATTGTCCAGACTAATAAATTAAGGGAGGAAGGGAGGTGCAATGGCAGGTTGGTGCCTGCAGGGGAGTAGGTGCTTCCTTGTTAGTTGTAGCTGACTAAACAAAGGGCTGAACCCTCCTACCAATTGGAGTTGGTGAACAGGGGTGTGGGTACATCCTGATTAGTGAGTGTTGATCTAAGAGGAAGAACACATCCGTTCTATGTAACATGTAAAACAAAATTTTGCAGTTAATAAGAAAAGTGTTTGTGGTTTTCCCAATTGGGTTCCACGATAAATATTGTGTTAAAATATTGATTGCATTAACAAAATAAAAATTGATAAAATAATTATGTCACTGATTCACCCCCCCTCTTAGTGACAAGATCTGATCCTTCATAAGTAATGATGAACTATAATATCTTTTGACATGACATTCATCCTAACCACTTGATTTAACCTTAGTACATAATTTCCCACTTTTTAACATGACTTGAGACTTAGGAAAGTAGACCTTTACAACTTAAACATGGCGAACCTTACACTCTTGAATTTTTTTCCTTCGTGGTAGTATTTTATGAAAAATACAATACACCCTTTAAACCAACTTATGGCTAAACCCCTTACTGACACCTCAAGCCATTCTTTATTTTATCATTGTCCTCATAAACCTTGACACACTAACTATGAATCATCTAGGAATGTCTTGATTTTCCCAAGCTCATGGCATGACTTTGAAATTTTTTTGGACAAACTTCTAACTCTAGCTATAAAAAATCATGGTGCTAACATGCGGGATGGCAAGTCCACGAGATTTCTCTTGTTCTTTACATACCTCTGCTATTCCACTGCTCCGCAATGTCTTGGGACATAGTCATTTTTTAGTTTCGATCATGGGCCTCAACCATTCTTCTTATATACTCTCGATATTCCACTTCTTTGTTATCTCTGAGAGATCTTGATACTTAGTCATTTTTTAATATTTCACCGCTAGTTCACAAGGCTGCGGTATTATTGTATTTCTTTCACATTCTTCCTATTATTTGTCACTCTGTGACATATTGATACTTAGACATTTTTCGATATATATCTTGTGTTGATATGGTAGATGAGCTGGTTTCCATGTTAATGTCGTCTTTTGTACACGTTTCCTAACATGTGGCACCCTACATGACATCTGTAGGATTTCCTATTATATCACTGACGTGGACTCCTTCTGATGTGGCGCTGACATGGCTTAGCTGGCCCACCAGTGTCGATGAACTGAAAATAGGGGGATGAATTTTTTTTCTATTCAAGCACCCTCTACTCCATTAAAATAAACTTCAGGACCTTTCTCAATGTCTTAGATCTGCAAGAGGATTTATGTGTCAAGTTTAGGCTCCTTTTAGGTGTTTATGTGTGAGGTATTTTTTTAAAAGGTTATCTATGTTGTTTAAAGAATACAACATCAAGCATAAATTGCAACAAATAATAACCAACAAACTCACAACAACAACAACATGATAAAGGAGTTCACCCCCAACTTGGATACATCTCCTTGAGCCTCCATCAATGGATTATGCTCTCTGGGATTAGTCTGTATAATTTATTTTACAAGATGCTTCTCAACTCCAATGGATTTACTGACTATACCATTGGGTTCATAATACATGAAATCCCCAAAAATGACTATTAGATCTCTGAAAATAGACTATGGCTCATCTGGGCATGACCTCTTCTACTGGTGTCCTTGAGCTTCCTTATGGACAAAACACCTATAAAAGTCCTCAAATTCCTCTACAACCTATTCCAATGAGTTCATAGCATATAAATTAGCCAATAATGACTATTTAGTCACTAAAAATGGACTTTGGCTCCCCTGGACATGGCCTCCTTCACTGGTGGCCCTGGGCTCCTTAGAGCTCTCTGGAACTTCCCTGTAGAAAAAATTGCAGAAGTCTCCAAATGCCTTTGAAACCTATATCAATGGCTTCAGAACATACAAAAACCCCTACCTGGGCTTTTTTGGCACCTAGTTTGGCCAAGAAACGAAGAAGATAGACCTCATGCAAGTTTTCTCCTTCAAGCTTGTTGTCTCTGGTTCGCCAAATCACACCTTTGTGTGAGTAACCTAGTTTTTGGGCATTTCCCGTGCCTAAACCCAGCACCCATGCCCATTTCCACAAATCATTCCAAAATGTCGCACGGTATGGGGAATAGCACCCAAACCGCGGAGGTGTTGGGCACGTGGTCCATGTGACCACGTCTCGGCGTGTATTTTGGAATTCGTTGCAAACTGCATGTGGATGCGACAAGTGGCAGGTGCATCGTTTAACCATTTGAAAACCTACACCATAATCTGTGTAGTACGGTCACATGGTGGCATATACAACCGGGGGTTGGGCCTAAGCCCCAACCCGGACCTCGCCGAAACTTTAAACATACACAAATTTAAATAATTGTGAATAAATAATATGTTAAGAACCATTACGTGGGAGGGCTGGTAGCCCAACCCAACCCACACCATGTCACTTTCCACCTTGGGAGGTCCGTGGTTCGATCCCTACAGACTCCAACATATCGTTTCAAACCATAACAGGGTGCCAAGTGCAATCCCATGCCTGGGCCACATGGCACCATACAACTTGCCAATAAAATTCCACATGTCATTAATTCATTCGCCCATGTGTCTGCCACTCAACACTTTCCACATCATCACTTGCCAACTTAGCACTGACACATCAACACTTGCCAACTCATTATTGACATGTCACCTGCCACATGTGGGTCCTTACCCTACCACGTCATCCTGTACAGACTGTACAGTCAACAAAAATTTTCTTGTTTGGCAAAATGAACAAAATGCAATATCTCACTCATCCGATGTCCGTTTGAACCCATTTGAGTTCCTTTGGGTTTGTGAGGATGAGGCCTACACACCTGTCCGTTTTGAAGTGATTCTGAGCACTTTTATTTTTGGGCTAATTTTTTACCCCTAGTCCAGATTTTGATCACTCCTTCCCACTGAATGGATTTTAGTCCCACAAAAGTTGATGATTATCTACCTGAGCTTCAATACTCTTCTTATTCCAAGTTCTATCAAATGATTCTACTTGAAAAGTCTTTTTGGCAATCACCTGGGTACCTTGACATGCCTTGCATTGCAACTGACTATGTCCCTCAACCACTGTTCTCTGGCTGCTACTGACCCACTATTCTCTTTGTACTTGGAAAAATGTCAACCTTCCCACTAAGAATCAAGTCCCTCTTGTGAACTCTTGGCGTCAACACAATCCTCTCTACAATGGCTGCAAAATGCTTTCCTACAACATCTTGTCACAAACTAAGAAAACCATCAATCTTGAAAACAAACTTTATACAAGAATGAAAATGATGCCAACCAACTCTTTTGCTCTTCAAATTCATAACTTTCACATCTTGTACATCATCAAAGTACATGGTGTTTTCCTGCATCTTGGTGTACTCAAGATCGACTTACAAGCCGACAAACACCATCGACTAAAACATAAGTCAAAAAACATGATCGACACAACATAGTCGTCAAGACAACATCGACACAAGTCAAGACTCATTTGAAACATATCGACATTCCAAAACTCAACATTCATGATACACAACCATGTTACATTCATGAGTCACTCATAATGAAACTATCACCAAGTTCATTGTTTACACATACAAAATCACATGCATTGCATAGCTATTCAACTCTCCTTCAAGTAAAAACATAAGTACATAAACCCAAAAACATGTGGGTACATAAGAGCTGAAATGAAAAGATATATGGCTTCAATAATTGAGTATCATACCCATCTTTTACACCCTACTGGCGAAGTTGTGCAACAACAAGAATGCCTTCAATAGAATCACATGCACATGCAAACTTGCATCATACAAGTCATGGTAAGCTGCTGCAACTTGTCATACTTTCAACAAAAATGCATACATAAGGCTGAAATGTGCATCTACAAACAGAGAAATGCAAGACTTACTTGTTTAAGAAATCTAACCATTTCTTACCAAGCCAATTCAATGGTGACTTTTCCTGCTGAAAATCCTCTTCTTGTGAATTATCTTGACTCACCTCGATGATCGAATACCCTCTTCCATTATTTCTAGTCTCTTTATCCATTTTATTCATGTGTCATGGATGAGTGGTTGGATGCAATGTCCAACATTGGTCAATGAGATGACCCCTCTTCTGGCAGTGAGCACAAATCTTTTGCATCTTCTTTTCAAGTTTCCTTTGCTTGGAAATTTTCCTGAATGTGGCCAATCTTTTCCAACATCTTGAAACATGATGGTTATCTAAACCACAATATGTACATGGGATTTTTCTCTCATTTTTACATGAAAATTTACCATGCTCAACATAATCAAACGCAATTGAATTACAGGCATAAGTATACCTTGAACATTCACCTTTATCGCCTTCTTGAGGAGGTGAATTTGAAGAGTTACTAGATCTCTTTTTAAGACCAACAACAATGTTCTTGTCCTCATGGCTATCACAACTCTCTTGTTTCACACATTTGCATTCATCTTGAACACACACTTTGCATTCTTTATGGATTGAACTTGCAACAAAATTTGTTCTTGGAAATGTTTCTCTTGTCTCCTCAACTTTGGAATATGTTCCATCTTTCTGTTCATATCCAAGACCCCAATACTTGGGCCTCTCCTCAACAACAATAGGCTCAACAATGCCTTGTGTATGTTTGCCTAACCCTCTACCTTCATAGCCCATTTTTAACAATAACTTGGACCCTATTCCTCTAGTATGATTTTCAAAAACACCAAAGCATTCAGCTTGAGAGGAATTTGAAGAAAAACCAACATTACATACCTCATGTTCATGCATGTACTTGGTAAGGGTTTCTTTTTCCTCATGGATTGAGTCTCCATCTCATGCAACTTTTCAAGAAGCTGGTGCTTCTCCTCCTTCATGGCCATCAACTTCTCTTGAAGGACAATGCTCTCCTTCCTATCTCCCCACATCTCTTGCATCATATTTATCATGGTTACAAACTCCTTCAACATCTCTTTGTCAAATAACTTGGCTAATTAAGATGTATGAGAACTCTCACTGTTTGAAGCTTCCTCCATCCTTGCAAGGTATCAAACTTCAACACAAAACTTGCACAATAATACCAACAACTAAATCTCTAGCTATTGATGGAAATCACATGAGAAAAACTATGCTCTGATACCACCTAATCTAAAAATAGGGGGTTGACTTGTTTTTCTATGCAAGCACCCTCTACTCCATTAAAATAAACTTCAGGACCTTGCTGATAACTTAACATGCATAGATATACAATATTTGATCAATCACACAGAATACACAGAGACACTGATTTTCATGAGGAAACCCATAAGGGTGAAAACCTCTTCTTCTTAGGATGTCAATCAAGCTCCAACTTTCATGTACATCATGGTCTTTGAGATCCAACTCAAATGTGAGGCTACAACCTCTAATAACAATCTACAACTTGCAGAGAGCATAGCGAGATGGGCTTTGTCCCACATTTCTTTAGCACCCACTAGATGGAATCACCAACTCCCAGATATCTTTTAGCACCAACTAGAATTTAGAGGGCGCAATGAATGAATATTACAAAATTTTACTTTCTTTGTCTCTGATATGGTTTGTCACAACTCCATGTCTCCTCTACCTTCTTCATCTTTTTCATTGTTCAACTTTGTTCAAAAACACGAATTATTCCAATAGAGGATGAACACAGTCAGTAACCACTCACACAACCCGACCAAAGATCAACCTGCCGATGTTTTCCATTGGTAAAACCCACATTGAAACATCCTGACCCAATATACAACCACATGGAGGCAGTTTATTAATCATGAAAAATATTACAAAGAGATTTTACAAGAGAGTTTCTCTGGTCGATCATCGACAAATGACTCTCCATTCTCTTTAAAATGGAGATCATGGACCAATCGGTGTTAATACCGGATCAATGGTTGTTAAGATCGAGGAGAGTATGAGCTTTCGGATGCTATATGAGGGTATATCATGGCCAAGTCGGTTTCCTAACTACAAATGCATGCTAAATGCATACTAAAGAAACACATTAAAACATATTTTTACCTAGCGACATATTAGACCAAGTAGATCTTAACTAACTCCTAAAGTGTGTCTAAATATCCTAACATCCTTTAAAAACAACTTGGGATAGGATTGATTTACAATTGTGACACAATAGGATGAGAGGAGGCATTAGATCCTATCCCCCTTAATGACAACTTCTTGAACTCACGACATAAGATCAAAGTTTGGAAAACTTTGCTTCTATAGAACTTTGCAGAAAAGTTTTGCAACTTGATCTTTTGTAGGACAAAGAGCACTTCAATAACTTGATCATGAACAGAGCTTTCTAATGAAGTGCATGTGTAGCTCGATGTGTTTGCTATCGCGTTTAGTGGGTCTTTGGTAAACTTGATGACACTCTGATTATGCGCACCAAAGGCTAGTGGATGATGTTCTTTGGAATCAAACTTTGAAAAGGATGCAGCCGAAGCCATAAGGCTTCGACTTACATTCTGATGTCGGTACTCTGCCTGGCGAAGAAAGTGAAATAGTTATTGTTTCTACCCAATTGCGTGGCGGTCATGAACCAAAATTTTGAAAACATAACTGATGAACTTCAATCATGTCCAAAGTGCCGACCAATCGAATTGAAACCAACCAATAATGAGTCCCCACGAGCTGTAATGTATCCTGAACTGAACTGTACCATGGATATACAGAAGTATCCTTTTAGTTGTTTTCAATGGATTTCGTAGGGTGTTTTTGCATATATACCGGGCAACCAGACCAACAACAAAGGAAGATCGGGGACAAGTATGGAGTCAAGTATAAGAGGCTACCAACTAAAGCGTGATGCGAGGTGGCATCAACCGAGAGAAGTGCATGTGGCAGTAAGCTTGATTCCAGGCTGGAAGGGAGAAGGGATTGGTTTACAATCATCCAAGTGAAAGCGATGAGGAAAGGTCACAAGCATACTTAAGCTGGGAAAGAAAAATTCCTTCATTGGTTTGCACACCAAGAATTTGGATGCCAAGGAAATAGTGCAAAATCTTAAAGTCTGTCATTTCAAATTTCTTTTTAAGGTAGGTTTCACATGGTTTAAAAGTTTGAGTCACTACGGTAAGGATAGGTCATCAACATAAAGGACAAGGAGTATAAGATGGCTTCCTACTTTCTTGGTAGACATTAGGATCAGGCAACATCCGAAGAATCCGATGTAATGAGAAATCTGTCCATTTTAGCATATAATCTCGGGGAAAGACTTGCTTGAGACCATAAAAGAGATTTCTTGAGAGGCTGACCAAAAAGGCTAGAGTCATTCTGGAAATAGCCAGCTAAGAGTTTGTTCCATGCAGATTTCTTCTTGAAAATCTCCATTCAAGAAGGAAAATTTAACATCAATTTTATGGAACTCCATTTATGTGAGGCAACAAGGGGAAGAGAACAAAGTGAGATGGAATTCATTTTGGCTACAAGGGAATAGCGGTTCGATTATAGTCAATTCCTTCAACTTGGGAAAATCCTTTGGCAACTAAGCGGAGCCTTATGTCTTTCAACACTTCCATCGATGCATACTTAGTTACGTAGACCCATTTTGCATCTAACAATTTTCTTCCTTTTGGAAGGTTACAAGATCTAAGTATCATTTGCCATTAAGAGCGATACCCTTCATTCCTTTGTTGTATCCCAATCTATATGACTGAAGCTTACGCAAACATCTACGGATCGTGAGTCTTTGAAACTTGAGACAAAGAGAAGAGGCTCACTTGGTGAATGTAGTAGGCGTTGATCGAAGGATCGTCGACAAAGATCTGATTCTTCTGTTGAATGGACCCATCTAGGAAGTGGTGGAGATGATGTTGGTTCAGGTTCAAAAGAAATCATCACGGAGGAGGGTGAGCAATTGGAGGTGGATTTTTATCCTCACCGTCATCATATGAAGAAGAAACGGAATCGGAAAGGCACAAATGTAGAAGATGAAACGTAGGTAAGAGAGCTGTAGTCAATTAGGCCGCCAAAGCCAAAGAAGGCCTGAAAGCAGTAATTAGGATGTAGACCAAGATATTTCATGAAATTTAACATCTCTTCTAATAATGAATTTCATTAAAATGTATGTGATTAAGAAGTCTCTAACCTTTGAAATCTTGAGGAATAGCCAAAATATACACTTCTCACTTTTGAAATTTTACCAATGCTTTCCTTTTTCATCCAGAAGGTGCCAGTCCTTGATTCTTTGCCAAATGCCTACGGAAGTAACACATCTAGTTTAATTTTAGTCCAAGCTTCTTCGATGTTATATTCTTAAGAGCCTTTGTTGGAGTGCAATTAACTATGTAATTTGCCTGAGTTATTAACTTCCCAGTACTTTAGACTTAATCCTTAGATTGGATCATACAATTAGCCATTTCTTTTAATGTGTGATTATTTCTCGGTAACCTTTTGTTGTTGTGTATATGGAACAATGTGTTTCATTTGGATTCCACAATGTGGTAACTTGTAAAATTATTGTTCACATATTCACCTCCATTATATGTTCTCAACCTTTGAATTTGATGTCATATTACTTTTCTACAAAGGGCCTTGTAGGCCAAAACTTGTCAAAACTTTTCTCTTAAGTTTTAAAAAGTAAACCAGTACATATGGAAAGTCATCAATGAAATTTAAGAAATACTTGCACTTAGAAAGATGGAGAAAAAGGTGGACCACACAAATCATTGTGAACAAGTTGCAAAAGGGATGAGGTGTGCCAGGAGGAGCGTTTGTCCAAAAGCTATCCCGTGATGTTTCTTAGAGAACGTCGACACAAACACCATCTGCATGAAGAGCAAAGAGAGGAGAGAGACCAATCAGTCACCGTATTTTGATTACATGGTTGCTACAATGAGTGATAGTTTAGATGAGAATGACCGCTCATGCCAAAGTTTGCTTAAGTCATTGTTATGGGCAACAAAAGCTGATGAAAAGATGATGACAAAGTTGTCAAACTTGTACAACACAGTATTATCATTAGCATATTCCGATTGAAAGAACGTAGGATATTTTAGATCCTTGATTACAACTTGGTGAGGTGAAAACTCTATGGTTTACCTTCACCTAAATGGGTGATTTGATATCTTGATAGAAGGTTACAAGAAAGTCTTGGAACACATGTACATCATTGAAATGACCATTTTCTACTTTTAAGCTGTTCCAGATCCTTCAACACTCAGAGATCTATCACCACCAACAAATATTTTCTTGATGTTACATTCATTTGGTAGAAAATATGTCTCATCATAGACATATGATATGATGCTCCAAGTCAAGGCACTCATTAGAAGTAGAAGTAGAAGTTGTATTGAGGGAGAGGAAAAACTAGAAGCGAGAAGTGCATGTCCATGAGAAGAAGAAGGAGAGTAGAATCAATATTGGCGTTGTGCTTCTTCATCGTTGCCTACCTTCTTCTTGAAACATTTGGACTCACATCATGACCATCTTTGTCACAAAATTTGCAATGTCTATGAGTCTTCTTATTTTTTATATTTTTTGCTCCCTTTACAATGTCTATTAGGATCCAGTTGTCCCCGAGTAGGTTTGGGACCCTTATATTGCTTGTTGTTGTGCTTGAAGATGTTGCTTCTTGGGATTGTGGAGTTTATCTTTATTATGGACAACAAAGGCTTTGTTTGAGGTACCTACGGTGTTGATCACTCAGTTGAAATAACTTATCTTTCTCTCTAATCAAAGCATCACAAAAGTTCTCAAGAGTGGGTTTACATAAGCTATCCCTAGAGCTTCTTGCATGGCATAAAGGTAGATACAAACCGCGAATATGCACTACCTAGCTTAGAAAGAATAGAATATATGCATCGATTTAAGTCTATCTTATATTACATTCTTCACATAAGGTTCTAAAGTGTTTTAAACTTAGATAGATAGTCTTGATTAAAGAGAAAAATCACTTGGACTTAAAAGTTGGTACTTGATTTTCTAAGCTGTTGTGCTCAAATAATATTGTGTTTACCAAACATATTCAATCTTTCCCAAGCTTCTTTGGGTTTATCAATTGATTGAAGGGGGAACCATCCCGGGAGAGAGATGGACATTACGATTAATCCACATGCTTCTTCATTCCTATTATCCCATTTGGCTTTCTTATCATCCAACATCGTGGGTGTTTTCTTTCTGAGTGTGGTACAAACCTTTACTTCTTAACAAATCCTCCATATGATTTCCATTGATAGTTGGTGCTAGTAATTAAGAGATTACTTAGCAAACTGTCATATTAAATAATACAAATAATATGGATTTAAAAATGAAACTAATGATCTAGATGGAAAGATCTTGAAAAGTTATGTGGTTTTTAAAAAAAAATGGCGCTTGAAAATGGACTTGATGTGAGAGTTATACCTTTAAAAGGCATACTTGGTAACTAAGGGACGCGTGGTAGTGTAAATTTTCTTTATGAAGTGGCCCACTTTATAAAGAGAAGTGGGATCCCTTTAAAGTTGCATGCAAAATAAAACTCTAAAATAAAATATAAAAGCTACTTATAGTGATTCACTTTTTATACTTGAAGTGAAATACACTTTGAATTTTAGCATGAACTTTTAAAAAAAAAGTAACAAAAGAGGGCTTGAACTCAAGACCTCTTACTTAATAAGACAACTTTAATCAAATGGTCTAGCAAAACATATTGTAATGTTTAGAAGGAGGATTAAGGGTGTTTTGTTGTGGAAGATGGCCTTGGAGGCGTGCTAAAAAAACTCTTTTTACACAAGAAAAAAAAAGTTAAGCTTCGATGACAACAAGGGTTAGATCGGTTAGCTTACAGGAAGATGCCTTTTCTATTGTTTCTAATTTTGGGATGGCAGGGGCATGGGGCAAGAGGAATAACCATAGATCTAAGCAGTAGAAATCTAGAAGAAACAAATAATATCAAACCCAGAAATAAAACCAAAATAAAACTTTGCAAAAATTTAAAAAATCCGTACTCGAGCTTTATACCTTTGGATCTGACTTAAATGGAGGTATCTTGGGAAAACATAAACATTTTAAGTGAAATGAAAGAGTGTTCTGAATGAAACAAGTGCTCAGAACCACAATGGAACATTCTTCTCAGCCCATAAATGTATGAAATGACAAAAATGGAGATGGAGTCAACTCGGCTTCCACCGATCTCGATCTCTAGCGTGGTCTTCAAGCAGGACTTTGACAGCACCATGTTCGACAACACATGTATTCGAAAAGAGGACAAACACCTTCAATAACCACTCACATAAAAAGATCATGAAATATCAACACATCAATGTTTTCAAGTGGTAAAACCCTGAGGAAACATCCACAGTCCCAACCAATGTGACCACTTGGAAGGTTATTAATGCAAAGAAAAGGTTCTGAGAGAGATTTTACAAGAGAGTTTCTCATATTAGATAAACCGAAAAATGACCCTCCATGCTCTTTAAATAGATATCATGGGCCGATGGATGTTAAACCCGCGAATCAATGGCCAGATTAGGGTCAGGGAGAGTATGAGCCTTCGGATCACTCTATGTCGGAAACATGTCGTGTGAGTCGATTTCCTAACTACAAATGCATACTAAAGAAACACACTAAGAAACACACTTTACCTACTTGATATTAAGCAAGTAGATCTTAAGCCGACTCTAAGTGTCTAAATATCCTAACAAGATTCCATGCTCTGCTCTTTTCCTCCTGCGCTCAATACAACCATTGTTCATCTTCTCTTCTACCTTTTATGCCTGCCGTGTTTCCTTTGCATGCTCTTTACTATGCCACGGATCTCCCGCCAGTTAATGCAACATTGTCTCATCCCATTTATGCATCACCATCGAAAAAACACACTCTCTTATCTTTTATGCATGTCTTTCTCATGTTGAGTCCTCTGCCTAATCATCATCTGAACTCTTCATCTTCCCTGGCAATTATTCTAAATTTGTTCTTCATTAGCGAGCGTTATCCTGAGATTCTCTGGCTTCTCTGACAATTATAACTCTTTGTATTCTCTGATAGCTACAGTCAGTCATTGTTGGCTTCTTTGGCTTAAGACCCTTCCTTCATGTGACCACCCATGGTGACCAAACACCTATTCAAAGGCACTGCGATCTAGGTCAGTGAGAACTAAGCCGTTCTCTATATGAACTTGGGCGATGATCTCGTGTGACCACGTGATTGTGAGCATGTCCAAAGGTGGTTTGAGGGAAAACCACTTTTCACCCATAATTTTCTACAAAGCTCCATGTGTCCTTTATCCAAAACCGTGGTTTCAATTGTGGCTTTGTGACTTTTTAAATTTTGTGCATCTTCAAATCCTGAAATGTGATAGGACCGTCGATCTCACAATATTTGATATGGGTGTTCCTAAGCGAGCAGGAGTTCATATTTTGTCTTTCCACTTTCTCTGTGGATCCGAGGATGTAACTTTCTAAATCAACAGATGTGATTTACTTCGTGATCGATTTTTGGGAGTTTCAAATCTCAATCCTTGCTTTCCTCTGGCCAATAATGATATTTAGGAGTTGATAATCCACTAATGCATGTCCCTCTCGGATCAGCAGTCCGAGATCTCCTTGGGTCTCACGGACTTCAAGATTTCAAATATCAACTTCGTTTCTTGACTATATATCTTTTTGAAATGAAGATCTGTTGACATATGTCCTCCTTAATCCAAAGGATATCCTCTTCTCCTTCGGCTCTTCAGTCTTCAGGAGCTTCAACCTTTCCACACTCGCTTTCTCCCAAAGTGCTTTCACCCGAAGTCAACAATCTATTGACACATACCCTCCTACATGATCAGCGATCGCAGGTGACTCGGTACCCAGGGCTTGATTTTCAACTCCCTATGCACTCGTTTCTCGGTGCTCACTCCCGAGTAATATGTATCGACACATACTCCTCCTGGTGATCAACGACCATGGTCTTCTTCGAGTCTTTAGTGTTCGGGACTTCAGGACTTTACACTAATCGTTTCTTCATTCTCCTCACCGGAGTGGTCACTTGTTGAATAATTCATAGGCGGTGCAAACCTCTTGTTGTCGGTTAACACTTACACTTACAATGTATTTCCACTGAACTAGATCAACGGTTAAGAATGCACCAGAAATGATCTTCAGATCGGATGGTAGAGAGAAACTTAGGACCTTAGTTACTTAGGGACTTTGGGACTTTTGACATTTGTTGGTGATGAATAGCCACGAGTAAAATCTCCCGGAGTGATGTAGCTTACTTATGTCACTTGTTGACATGGCATGAGGCAATTTCCTCTTGACACTTGTCATCATCCGATTATGCCATGTGTACTTGCTGGCGTGGTATTCCATATGTCCTTGTTGACATGGTCTTCCACATGTCCTTGTTGATGTGAGTGCGCCACATGTCAGCAGTGAGGTGAGTACTGTTGACATGGTTGGGAACATGTAAGCTGATGTAGTGGAAGGTGGAGAAAAGCGGTAGTGGAGTGTGGCGGTGGAGGCATGGTAGTGGAGGGTGACGTCGCAGTGTGAAGGTGGTATGTATGAGTGGTTTGCTCGGAGGGGGGGTTAGGTTGTAAGTGGTAATGAGAAAGGGGGGGTCCCAGTTGATGGGAAGGTGACACATATGAGGGTCCCACATGGAAGATACCACCAACTCAGACATGGTTAAAGCGGCTGAGAGAAAGGTAGAGGGTATGATATTCCCTATCGACTGTAGATCTAAGTGCTCGATTATCAGCCGCTAAGATTAGCAAACCCTCTAACTTATCATCCTTCCACTTATTTTGATCCGATGGATGAAATTGGTGATTGAATGTCGAGATCACCGAGACCTTCCTTATCTGTCCTTCACTTAAATCAATCGGCGGCTAACGTGAAATTAGGATGATGATTTTCTGAAATCATTTTCCCCCACTTATCTATCCTTCATTAATTCAATCTCACGGTTGTTGCGGGTACTTTCTGGATGGGTCGCCAGCGACCATTTGTAGCTCTTCTTCTGAGCCAGTCTCTTTGAATTAGAAGGCTTTCTAAGTGTTCCCAGGTCTCGACCTTTACTCCTCCTACGATTATGTCTCGCTGGACCCTGCGATGGAAACTGCTATATCTTTTGAGATTTCTCAAGGTTTGGTTTGTTGTTATTCTTTCCATCGTAACAAGCACTCTCTTCTGTAAACATGCCAACAATCTCCCCGCTTGGCATTGATGGAAATTACGAAATGACGCACTATTCTTCTTAGACCTCCAATTGTAGCATACATACAACACCTTTTTCTCCCCTGACGTCAATGTCAAAGAAAATAGAGAGTGAATCTATGCTCCCCTTGACCAGATATACTAGGAGCACTCTCACCCTAATCAGATAGACTATTTAACTTGATATGAGTCTGTCGAATTTACGGTAGATACTCAAAGCGAGCTTTTACCAGCGGTTTTAGTGAAGATATCAGCAATTCGATCTTTGGATGGAATATAATGCAAAGAAACAATAGTGTTGGTTACTCGTTCCCTCAAGAAGTGATACTCGATGGGTATATTCTTGGTCTTGGAGTAAAATACAATATTCTTTGACACACACTAATTGCACTAGTATCATCACAATGGGTAGGTTGATGCATTATACTTTACACGCAGTATGCAAAATTAATGCCGAATCATCCATAATACTTAGGTACAACAAGTGGAAGCTGCAATGTGTATTCATCTTTTGTAGTTGATAGGAAAATGGAACCTTGCTTCTTGCTCAACCATGCTACAAGAAGAGAATCTCCTAAGAAGAATGCCCCGCCGTTGCTTTTCCTTTCATCCACGTAGTTAGCCAATCGACATCTGAATAGGCCCGATAGTTGAATTTTTTGATTCCTAGGATACCATAGGCCATAGTTCATTTCTCCTTTCAAGTATCTGAATATTAATTTGACAGCTAACTTGCCATATTTCTGTTTGGAGTGCGGTGATACCTTTCTACCATTCAACAACATGCATTATGTCTAGATGGGATGTTGTGATGTACTACAATGGGTTGCCTATCATAGACCTATGAACTCTAATCAACATCAAATGAGTCATCATACTTGCTTAACGTCGGTGATCATGAATTGCTCATGAGTGTAGAATCTTCCATTTAGAGCCTTTTCAGCATTTCTCTTAGATATTTCTCTGAGAAATAAATATTCCTTCATACCTCAAAGTAATTTGCAGACCAAGAAAAATGGCGGGTTCCCCTATCATGAAATTTCAAATTCAAGCGCATGTCGGAAGCAAACCATTGTACCAATGAAGCATTATTGCTTCTAGAGATGATGTCATCTACATAGACCAACCTGTGAGCAAATCATTACCCTCTGTTTTGATGTATATATTGTTGTCAATTGTTCCTCTCTTAAACCCTTTGTATTGAAGATGCCCATCAGGTCTGTGATACTAGGCACAAGGGGCTTATTTCAACCCATATAAGGCTTTCTTCAACTTACAAACAAAGTCAGGGGGCTGTCGATGGTTGGAAACCCTTTGGTTGTTCCATATAAACTTCTTCTTTAGATCTCCATTTAGAAAATCTTACTTGACATCCATTTGATAGAATTTAAGCCTTTACTTGAGCTTTTTTGCATAGGAAAGAAACTTTCTGATGGCTTCTAATCTTGCTATGAAGCAAATGTTTCAAATCAAAATCCGGTCCTTCTATTTGAGCATATCCTTTGCAAAATAATCTAGCCTTATTTCTTACAATATTTCCTTTCTCATTTACCTTATTTTTGTAAGACCTATTTGGATCCTATTACATTTTATTTGTTGGCCTAGGAGCGAGTTCCCAAGTGCCATTCTTTTCATTAGAGTCCAGTTCCTCATTCATTGATTTTAACAATTTATCTTTGTTGGCTTCATTAAAAGTTTAGGTTCCGCCATGGATATGAAGGATATGTTGATTGCTTTCAGAGTGTCTTTGATTATCCTTCTCTGGTTTGTACACCTTTGTCTTTTATACCAATTATCGTTTTTGGATGAGGATTCTTTTGAGTAATTCTGGAGAAAGGATTTGATGATGATTGTTGTCTCGACTCTTCTTGTCTGGGTGTCTCTTCTCCACCTGATTCATTATCTTCATGTGACTTTGGGATTTGTTCTTTATCTTCATTATTCTCATAATCTTTTTCATCTGGCTTAGTGCTTATTCTCTATTGATCTTTTAAGTCTTTAATACGTCAATTCGAACATCAATATAGTCTACTAGTTTATGCATTCTTTTGTTAAAGCATATGTATCCTTCACTTTTCGTTGCATATCCTAAGAATATACCTTAATCAACTATACTATCAAATTTTACGGATGATCATCATTATTCTTGATTTACAATTTACTTCCAAATGAAGTGGTTGATTGATTCTGGTCGACCAAACCACAACTCATATGGAGTTTTATCAGCATTAGGCCCTTAGATGCACTTTGTTTAGAATATGAACAGTTGTGTCAACAACCTCCACCCAGAAGTTTTGTGAAATGTCCCTTTCACTCATCATTATTGCCATCTTGAACTCATCTATTTTGGCGTTACACAACTCCATTTTGTTGAGGAGTACCTAAAATAGTATATTCTCTTTTAATCCATGTATGTTATAGAATTGTTGGAAATCTCTTAGTATAGAATTCTCCCCTTTCTGAGGGAATTGCCTTTAACTTCCTTCTTGTTTGATTCTCATCTAATGCCTTAAACTTTTTTGAACTTCTCAAATGCATCATATTTTTTCTCTCGGAAAGGAAACCCATGTAAGTCACGGAGAAATCATCAATATTATAAGTGTTCTCCTCCAATTTCTTCCTTTTGTGATGGTCCTACAGATCCATATGAACAATTTGAAGTGGTTTCTGTGAATATGTGAAACTCTTCGATTTGAATCAGAACGAGTCAGCTTCCCTATTTGATAGGATTCACATACAACATTATTAGGCTTAGATATTCTTGGAAGGTCTTTTCTGATTAGCCGATTATTAGGTTGACAATATGATCTTGAAGTCCGGTGTCCAAGTTTTTTATGCCATAACCAGCTTTCATCAAGTTTTCTTAAATAACATTTCTCCTTATCTTCCTTGAATTATATACATTGTTTTAGGTTCTAACCACTTTGCAATTGGCTCTCCTGTGTTTCTACTGACTTTATTTTACAATTCTTGGCGGTGAAAGTGACTTCACATCATCGTCTGGATCAGATTACACTTAGAATATTATGCTTTAAACCATAAAAAAAATAATCTTGAGCTGCTTCTTCCATTACTTAATCTTATTATACCTTTACCCATGATCTTTCCTGGAGCATCATATCCAAAAGTCACATTTCCTGATTTAATTTCTTTGAGTAATAGGAACTTAATTTTTTCTGTCATATGGTGGAGCATCGGCCCAATCAATATACTAGACATGTTTTTGTTTTTGAGATGACAAAACTAATCCCACACTTGTTATCTTCATTCTTCTTCAAAACCTTGACATTTTCAGCTCTGTGATTTGAATCTAGATTATAGTTTTTAAAGCGTGATCCGTAGCTTTATGTCCATAATTATAGCAGTTGTAACATTCTGGTTCACTAAGTAACAGATCATAACGATTGTTATCATAATTGTTGTTATGTTTCGCCTGCGTCCTTCTCCAATCCATCACATGATTTTTAGTCTATGGTTGTTTGTTACTTTTTTGTCTCATTCTTTGTTGTGGCGGATATTTATTCACTAGCTGTCTTAATTGCTCATGTCTAAATCTTAAAGAATAATTTACAACTTTGTGGCCAAAGTTAGGCGATTAAAAAACAATATCCATAGAAAAGGAATCTTTGTGTACACGGAAAATGGTTGTCTTATTTGAATAGGTCGATTTCTTCCATCTTGATGATTTCCTTGAGTAGGGTGTATTATTTCCTTGTTCTACAAATTCAATTATGGTAACATATCCTCCTCCTTGAGTGATTATCTTCCTTTGTTTGCGGGTTTGTTGTTGTCAATGGTTGTAGATTTGACAAAACTTGATGGATTCTTTGTTTCTTAGGTGACCATACTTGATCCCTCTTCATAAAACCAAACCAATTTTCAAATTTGAATTCTTTGCTAATTCAGAATGGAGGCTAATCCTTATGGCTTTTAATACTTGTCGATTCTAATGATATAAGGGCACGGAATTTCTCTAGATCTTTTTCGATAGTCTTGCTTAAACCAATTTTCACCTTTGTTTGAAGCTTCCTTGATTGTTGTTTGAGGATGTCTTCAATATTTTTATCTTCTTCTAACTTAACCTTCAACGGATTAATTTCTTCATATGGTTCATTGCATGTTTTCTCATACACGAGCAATAGCTTGTTTTGTTTTCTTTTATTTTCTTGAGTCTATCAATATCCTCCATGGAACTAGCAAGTTCTCCTTCAATATCTACTACTAATTCACAATCAATGAACTCAATTCCTGTATCTTCATTGTTTAGATCTTCTAAATCTATTAGCATAATATCATTTATTTTATCTTCAATAGAAGGGTCATTGCTTTCATCATCTGAGGATCATACATCATTGTTTACACAAGGCTTTCTTCTTAAAATTATTCTCTTTGTAGACCTTCTTGTGTTTGTGCTTCTCTTCATCGTCATATGTCCGGTCCTTTATTTTGTGAGGACACTCAGATGAAAAATGACCTATCTTACCACGGATTAGCAGAAACATTTGAAGGAGGTTTACTGTGTTTGGTGATCATTTCTTCATTCTTCTCTACAAAGGTTGCTTCAATCTCATCTATATCGAGGTCTGTGTTTTCTCTACTTTAAAGATGCCTCTCTTGTAGTGGGTATACCTTTGTTGATTCTCATTTCATAAACAATTTAGGTTCCAAGAAGTTGATCTAGTGTCAACGTTTTAAGATCAACTATTTCCTCTATAGCGAAGGCCTTCGAGTTAAATCACAGCTGTCGGGGAAGAGATAGCAATATTTTTTGGAATAGAAAATATTCATCTATTGTTTCACCTAGACTTTTCATAGTGTTGAAAAGTTATTATGTATGTAATAAGTACTTAATGATAGTTTCATCTTCATCATCTTTAACTGCTCAAATTCCGGTCGTGAGTCTAAACATTTTCGTCTTTCACCTTTTCATTACCTTCATAACTACTTATCAACTTGTCCCACATAACTTTTCCTGAATCAAAATGCATGACTTTGATATTTGGCTTCAACAATTCCAATGAGGATGGAATTCATTGATTTTACATTAAAGCTAAACTCTATCTTATCACCTTTTGAGGCCAAGACTTCTGGCTTCACATATCGTTTCATGACATCCCAAACATCAACTTGCCCAAGAGACATTAAATGTGTTCTCATTCTTATTTCCAAAAGAAAAGTTTGTTCCATCAAACAAGGGGGTCTATTAGTTGAACTTCCATCCTTGACTAGTCATGTTTCAAGCTTATGGATCTACCTTTGATCAAAGACTCAACTCTGATATCAATTGTTGCAAATATAACTGAGAGGGTGAATGGAGTTATATATAAGCGAAACTTTTTCTTTTATTTTACGATTAGTTCTAGATTATTATTTAATGTGTTATTGATAACTTAACATGCATAGATATACAATATTTGATCAATCACACATAATACACAGGGACATCAATTTTCCTAAGGAAACCCATTAGGGTGAAAACCTCTTCTTCTTAGGATGCCAATCAAGCTCCAACTTTCATGTACATCCGACAGTCTTCAGCTCAACTCAAATGTGAGGCTAGAGCCTCGATAGCAAGCTAAAATTGCGGTGCAACTCTCGATTTCTCTAACGCAACTAGATGGAAGCACCAACTCGAGGTTTCTCTAACACCCACTAGATGGAAGCAACACCAACTCCCGGAATATCTTCTAGCACCAACTAGAATTTAGAAGAATACAATCCTCCCTAGCACCAACATACCACCTTGATTGAATCTTGCAAAAATTTACTTACTTGCTTTGTCTATGATATGGTATGTTACAACACCTTGTCTCCTCTACCTTCTTCAGCTTCTATGTTGTTACGCGCGTCGATTGCTTCTATACTCTCTTTTTCCTCATTAACTTAGCACAGCCACTACTCCTTCTCTTCTACCTTTCGCCCTTTCTGATGCATGCGCCTCTTTTTTGTGCCATAGATCTCCCCTTTAGATTATGCACTACACCTCATCCTGCCCACATGCATCACCATCGAAAAACTCTCTCATTCTCCTATGTTCTTCATGTCTTTCTCACATCGAGTCCTCCGCCTGATCATCATACAAACTATTCATCTTCCTTGGCGGTTATTCTAAATCTATTCATAATTAGCAGACATTATCCTAAGATTCTTTGGCTTATCTAATGATCCATAACTCTTCCAGTATTCTTTGGTGATTCTGATCGATTCGTTTTTGCTTCTTTGACTACAATCCCCTTCCTTCATGTGACCAGAAGCGGTGACAAGCGCTTATTCAAAAATTAAACGTCTATCTAGTCCTAGTGAGTGCTAGATCTGTTTATCGATATGACCTTGGGTGACGCTTGTCTATCTCAGTCTAGTGAGTGCTAGCTCCATTTCTCGATATGACCTTGGGTGAAGATCTCATGTGACCACACGATTGCAGGCACATCCAAAGGCGGTTTGAGGGCAACCCACTTTTCGCCCCGCAATTCACTACAGAGCTCCATGTGTCCTTTCTACAAAATCGTGGTTTTGATTGCAGCTTGCCTTCATATTTTTAAAGTTCGCACATCTTCAAATCCCGCAATGTGATGAGACTGTCGATCTCACAATCTTGACGGTTCTCCTGAACGAATGGTTTAGATTTTCTCTTTCATGATCTGCAGATCAGATCTAACTTTCCTAAATCAACGACTGTGATTTATTTCATAGTCCGGGCTTCGGGAATTTCAAATCTCAATCCTGTCTTTCCTCCGTACGTCAATCTTCCGGAGTTGACAATCCACTGATGTGTGTCCCTCTTGGATCAACGGTCGAGATCTCCTTCGGGTCTCCGGACTTTGGATATTTTGAATCTCAACTTCTCGTTTCTTCTAACTGTATATATTTCGAAATGGAAGATCTCCTGACATCTTTCCTCCTTAATCCAACGACTATCCTCAGCTCCGGGACTTCGGCGTTTTCGACGCTTCACTTTTCCATGAATGCTTTCACCTAGAGTCGACAATCTATTGACACATACCCTCCTGCATGATCAACGATCATGAGTGACTTCGGTACTTCGGGCTTCAGGAGTTTCAACTCCAATGTACTCATTTCTCTCGGAGCGATTTCACCCGAATGCATAATCTTATGACACATACCCCTCCTGGAAATCAACGACCAGGGTCTTCTTCGGGTCTTCAGTGTTCAGGACTTCAGGAGTTTAGGCTAATCACTTCTTCATTCTCCTCTGTAGTGGTCACCTACTGAATAAGTCATAGGTGGTGCAGACCGCTTGTTGTCTGTTAACACTTCCACTTACATTGTCCTTCCACTGAACTAGATCAATGGTTGAGAATGCACCCAAAGTGATCTTCAGATCAAACGACTGAGAGTGACTTCGGACCTTCGTCCTTTGGGACTTCGGGAATTTTGACATTTGTTGGTGATGAACCTTCCGAATTAAATCTCCCGGAGTGACGTAGCTTGCTTACATCACTTGTTGACATGGCACGAGCCAATTTCCTCTTGACACTTGTCATCATTTGATTATGCCATGTGTACTTGCTGACATGGTCTTCCACATGTCCTTGTTGATGTGGTATTCCACGTGTCCTTACTGACGTGGTCTTCCAAATGTCCTTGTTGAGGTGGTCTGCTGACATAGGTGAGACGTGTAGGCACTAGGCAATGTAGTGGAGGTGGAGGTAGAGCGTGGTAGTGGAGTGTGACGTCAGAGTGTAGAGGTGGTATGTATGAGTGGTTTGGTGGTTTTCTCGAAGGGAGGGATAGGCGATAAGTGGTAATGAGTGAGGGGTTTCAAGTTGACAGGAAGGTGACACATATGAGGGTACCACATGTAAAATACCACCAAATCGGACCCCCCCCCACGGTTAAAGGCAGAAAGGTCAGGGAGTCCGATATGCCCTGTCGACCATAGATCTGAGTGCTCGATTATTAACCGCTAAGATTAACGTGCCCTCTCACTTATCATGTCCTTCCACTTATTTCGATCTAACGACTGATGGAAATTCGGGTGATCAAGATCTCAGATCACAACCCTTTCTTATCCTCTCCTTCCACTTAAATCAATCTGACGACTGACGAAAATTCAGATGATCGAATTCTTAATCATTTTTACCCACTTATCCTATCCTTCATTAATTCAATCCGATGGTTGTTGGTCCTCTGGATCGGTGATCCAATGACCATTGTCTCTCTTCCTGCTGAGCTTCTGTTCTCTCCGACTTAGAAGGATTTCTAAGTGTTCACGAGTCTCGGCCTTTGCTCCTCCTGCAAGTTCATCTCTTGGACCTTGTCTGGAAGTCGTTATCTCTTCTGATTTTTCTCGAGGTTTGGTTCGCTGGTGTTCTTTCCATCAACGACAAGCACATTCTTCTTGTAAACATGACAACAATAAATTGCAACAAATAATAACCAGCAAACTAACAACAAAAACAACATGATAAAGGAGTTCACCCCCAACTGGGATACATCTCCTTGAGCCTCCATCAATGGACTAGGCTCTCTGGGATTAGTTTGTCTAATTTCTTTTACAAGTTGCTTCTAAACTCCAATGGATTTAATGACTGTACCATTGGGTTCAGAATACATAAAAACCCAAAAATGACTATTAGATCTCTAAAAACAGACCATGGCTCATATGGGCATGACCTCTTCTACTGGTGGCCTTGAGCTTCGTTGAGATTCTCTGTGGCCAAAACACCTATAAAAGTCCTCAAATGCCTTTGAAACCTGTTCCAATGAGTTCAGAGCATATCAATTAGCTAAGAATGACTATTCAGTCTATAACACCCTATTTCCTCTAGTCTGTAAATATAACTATATGGGTCGAGGAACTATGGAAAACTTAAAAGTGTGAATGTTTGATTTGATGGACCTTGTGTAGAAGGTAAATGAATGTAAATTATGATTAATTTGATAGAAAATTGTTACGTGTTGCATGACTGCTGAAAGAGGGGATGTGCTAAGAGAGAGACCACAAAATGTTGTGAAAGGTGTTGGAGGGGACCAGGAATGGTTGCGTTAACCTCCACTGAACCAGTACCATGCTGGAATTAATTTGTTGAGATCAGAAAAACCCTCTGACTAGGAATGAATTCTCACCAGGCTGGTAGGTGGGAAGGCCCCCTCAAGAGTTAGTGAGGGATGGGGCATACTGCCCATTAGTAAGGCTTCTGAATCTAACCACGGACTGGGAGATTCAAGCCACACAGAATCTTGATGAGGGAGGAAAGAAAGGAAGCATGGTGGATAGAGGGAGACCTGTGGAGAAAATGCAGAGACGAGAGGGGAAAATCTCAGGTCCAAGGAAGGACTCAAAGAGGAAACAATGAGTTCTAATCACAAAAAATAGAGATTGAACCAGGAGAAGGAGAGTAACCTTCATCCTTATCTATTTTTGTATTGGGAGAAGGAGAGTAACCTTCATCCCTACCTTATGTTGATTTGGAAGTAAGAGATTGAATCTCGAAGTATTGTGGCTTAAGCTCGGGGGTGGCCAGTGATAAATCCATTGGGAGTGACTGAGCCTATGGTTGGGTGGAAATGAGCACCCCTTTCAGCAGTTGCATCACACTATATGGTTTTGATAAGTGTTTTTATTGCCTTATGATTTGAATTGTAAGTAATGGATGTATGCGAGTATTTATATGTCTATAAAGGGTTCTTTCTCTGTGTTAAAGAATTAAGTTATGAATATGCATTCATTCCCTTGAGAACCTATATGTCTGCTTGATTTTCCCATACGTCCATGTTTAGTCACTCAAAGGAACTCTCCTAGGGAGCTACATCACCATTCTAGAGTCGAAGAAAGCCTCTTGGCATAGTTACCATCGTGGTAAACCCACAAGTTACCTTGCCTTGAATTAGAGCTTAAAGCCCTGCAAGTTGGTAAGGTGTTCCCTTCAGACCAGTAGTCTAGGAACCTTGGAGATTGAAGCTCTGAGATGACTAATTTTTGTGAGTCGTTGATCGATGTCAAGAAGCGACGAAGCGTTGAAGAACCAGAGCAGAGGAATGTTAGGAAATCCTTCGAACTGAGTTATCGAAATCCCCAAACACAAGGAGTGCGTGGGAAATCAAAATCCTTTAAGGATCAAGCTCAGAAGGGATAGCACTTATCATAAGTGTTGATGATATCTAAGAGTAGCACTCGTAGGAGGACCAAAGGTTTAAAATCTTTGAATACTGATAGGAGCAACAATGGTCGTTGGATCATAGTGAAAAGAATCGACAACCATCAGATCTGAGGAAGATGCATGAGTCTTAACATTTGCACGCATGGGAGAGAGAACTTGTCAAGGTTTGAGACTCGAAGTTTCCAAAGCCTGAAGAACCAGAAACCTGAAGTAGAATCTTAGTCATCCGATCGCAGGAACAGATCTGAGCCGTTAGATTGTTCGAGGTAAAATTCAAGTGTCATATCACCAGAGTGGATCTGAACCGTTAGATACTGTGAGTCTGGGAGGAGGTAAGTTTGAAAATTGATATTCTCGAAGTGTGGAGAGTCGAAGAGCCATGAGCCGTCGATTGGTACGAGGATAGTTTTCAACAGATCGAGAGCTCCAGGAAGATTGTAGTGGGGTTTCAGTTTGAGAGTTGAGATTTTCGAACCCCGAAGGCCTGAAGACCCAAAGTGAACTTGGATCGACATATCTAAGGGAGACATGGTGTGAATCCGTGAACTCCGGTTAAAGTCCCGAAGTGTTTCATAGATGTTGGATCCAGAGGACACATGGCAAAAATCCATGAACTCCTAGTAAAGTCTCGAAGTGATTCATAGCCGTCGAATTCAAAGGACACGTAGCGCAAATTTGTGAGCTACGGGTGAAGACCCGAAGTAATCCTCAATTGTCATATCATGATGACACACGTCAGAGTATTGTAGCCTTCGGATAAAATTCATTGGGGAAAAGGTTTGAGATTTGAGATCTCAGAAGTCCAAAACCCAAAAGAGATCTCGACCGTCGATCGAGAAGAGGGTTGGAGGACTGTTGATTTGGGTTAAATGGTCAAACACCTAAAGAGGAAGCAATACTATTGATCGAGCAGGACATGTGTCTGCATATTTTCAACTTCAGAAGTTTGAGGTATGCAAGAAGCGGGGTTTGAGATTTCAAAACCCTGAAGTCCGGAATGGACAAGAGATCACAGTGATTGATCTAGGAGGGACAAATCTGGTTTGTAGATTTGAGAGGCGCATATATGAACCATCGATTCAAACAGTATCATCAAGATTGTGAGATCGACAATCCCATAGCATTGCAACGACAAGAGTTGTGTGAAGTTTAAAATACGGATGGCAGGCCACAATTCAAACTGTGGTTTTGTCAGGAGGACACGTGGAGACTTGAGGAGGATTGCAGGCCCAAAAGTAGTTTGACCCCAAACCACTTGTGGTCGTGCCCAAAATCGCGTGGTCATCTCCAAGGTCACATCTGAGGAGATGCCAAGAGAAAAGGGACTAATGCCAACTCCAAGACTTCGCTGAAGCGTGAAGGAGAAAGTCGCGGGTATCATAAGACCCGCAACAGAGGCTGAAAGGACCTATGTCTGATTTAGAGGTGAGAATATCATGGTATAAAAGTCTCATTTGATTTAGACTCGAAGAATATTGACCAGAGGCTCAAGATGAGTCCTAGACTCTCTAAATTAGAACCCGTAGAGAGAAAGAGGATTTGTTCCTGTAAGGAGGACAATTTTTATTATTATTATTATTTATTTTTCTTTGCCCCATCGTGGGTGTGTTACAAATTGGTATAAGAGCATGGTTACAACATTTGGCCTACTTGGGCTCATAGACGAGTCGCTTAAAAACTCTATTTGGAGTACTTTTAAAAGAATGACACTCTACCTTACCTCTTTCTTAAAAAGTCTGATTAAAAATGTTATTAAAGAAAAGAATGAAACTTTCTACTCAGTGTATGCATTTAAGAAATTGAACCATGTATTGTTCATGAACTAATAGACTGTTAGCTAACAATAAGTGTTTTTTTCAACACTCGATCAGTCAATAAATCACGATAAAAAACTCCAAGACTAAAGGATGGTGACGTGTCATGAAGTGGGGGATGGCTCCCACAACAAAGACGAAGAATTCAACGAAAGGAGAGAGGTGGAAACCCCTCAGGATCTAGCTGAAACTATAAGGAGCCTCAGGGTCAAGTTACAAAGTTTCAAGGATGAGAATGAGATATTGATAAAGGTGAAAGAGAAACAAACATAAATTAACACAGTATTGCTACAGATATTATTCGACATACAAAGGAAACTGCAGCATGAGCCCGCAACCAGTCATGTGGACTGACGACACAAGAAGAGAAGTCAAAGTCCACCTGAGATCTGAAAACATGAATCCATAAGTGACCCCACTGGGAGAAGTACCGCAAAGAAGGTCCAACCTGGAGGTAGGGGACACTCATCGGGAGAGTCCTCTAGAAAGGAAGCTGACAACTCCGAAGGATCTTCTAGTAGCAGGGCCAACTCGCATTCTCAAAGGAAAGGAAAGAAGCAAAAGTGTTCCAAAACCCATGGTCCTAAAGAGTTCAAGAAATCCAAACCACCCTCTTTCGATGGAGAGATTAAGAAGGGAGAAGAGGCGGAAGCTTGGCTACTTGGTTTAAAGAAGAATTTCAGAGTCCATGACTACTCTGAAAACTTGAAGGCTCAAATAGCCATCTTCAACCTGAATGGAAAGGCTTCCATATGGTGGGAAGACCTTAGGAATGTGAAAGGAGTCCATGAGAAGACTTGTCATGGAAATAGTTTGAGAAATACTTCAAGAAGTAGTATCTGTCAGAAAAATACATGGATGGGGAAACTAAGGAATTCTATGAGCTCAGGCTGGGGCAACTCACCATAGATGAATTTGTCAATAAATTCCTTAAACTACTAAGGTATGTACCCTACATAAAAGATGAAAAAGAAAACAATGCAGTGGTTCATTAGTGGGTTACCTCAGACCTACCAGGACAAGATTGAGTTTGACGAGCCAAATACCTAATAAGAAGCTATCCGGAAGGCAAGGTATTGTTATGAACATCTTGGGAGTAAGACAAGACCCCACGAAGACTAGAAGAAGAGGAGTAGTTCAAGATTCCAAAAGAAGGGGTTTAAATACTCAAGATTTAAGAACTATGAAAAATATTCTAGAAGGACCCTTCCTACTAGAAGTATATATCAGCAAAATTCCCCCTCTCAAAGTGGAAATAAACCTTTTAAGACAGTCCCAACAAAGACCAATAACCTAAAGAAGGAACCCTTAAAATGATGGGGTTGTGGAGAGGATCATAAATTGAGGGACTTCCCACACCGACAACAGAACAGTAAAAGAGTCTACAATATCCAAGAAGATATCACCGTCAATGATGTGGCTAGGAGCATGCCATGAATCTATGCAACCTTGGACAATAATCAAGCCGACCACCAAACTTCAATAGTGGAGCTGGAAGGTATGATCGCCAACCAACTAGTTTCTATTTTAATTGACCCAAGTTCTAATTTGAGTTATGTGGCCCCTCAAATTGTTGATAAGTGTAAACTGCAACCAATTAGACATGTTAATCCATGGCTAGTGAAATTATCCACTGGGACCAAAAGAAAAGTGGCAGAGGTCATACCATCCTATCAACTCATCATGGGTGGATTTCCCACCCAAGTGAACCTTAACATACTTCCCCTAGGATCCTATGGCTTGTTGATTGGTATGAATTGGTTGGCTACATACAAAACTAAATTGGATTGTTATCATAAAAATTTAGAATGTGTAAATGAAGTAGGGAGAAAGACAACCCTCCAAGGGATTCAAAAGCCTATCTCAGTGAGGCAAATATCATCCCTTCAAATGAAAAAGTATTGCAGAAAGGGGTGCTCCTTATATTTTATACAAGTGTTGGACTCTGTTGAGGATGACAAACCAAACCTAGAGGACCACCCCATATTAAGAGAATACAAGGACGTGTTCCCAGAAGAAGTATCGGGTCTACCTTTGAGAAGGGATATTGACTTCTCAATAGAACTTACACTGGGAGTAGTACCAACATCTAGAATGCCATATAGTATGAGCACGCTAGAGCTGGTTGAGCTCAAGCTACAGCTAAAGGAGATGATGGACAAAGGCTACATCTGTCCCAGTGTATCCCCATGCGGAGTGCCCGTCTTGTTTGTGAAAAAGAAACATGGCACACTCCGAATGTGCATAGATTACAAACAACTCAATAAGACAACCATAAAGAACAAGTACCCCTTACCAAGAATCAATGACTTATTGTACCAATTGGGAGGTGCTTCCATCTTCTCGAAGATCGACTTAAGGTCTGGATACCACCAAGTTTGGATTAAGGATGAAGACATCCACAAAAAAACCTTCAGAACGAGGTATGGTCACTATGAATTTGTGGTTGTGCCATTTGGGTTAACCAATGCCCCCGCCACTTTTATGTGCTTAATGAATAATGTACTCAAAAAATTCCTAGAAAAATTTGTATTGGTTTTCATTGATGATATCTTAATATACTCCAAGAACAGGGAGGAGCATGAAGAACATCTTAGACTCGTACTTCAAGTACTAAGAGAGCATCATCTCTACGCTAAGTTTAGAAAGTGTGACTTCTTTCAAAAGCAATTCCATTACTTAGGCCATGTCATTTCTAAGGAAGGGGTGGAAGTGGACCCTGATAAGATCAGATCTATTATGGAATGGCCTACCCCAAAGAATGTATCAAATATCAAATCCTTCATGGGCCTAGCGGGATACTATAGAAGGTTCATAAAAGGATTTTCCAAGATTGGTTGTCCAATCATTGCCCTTCAGAAAAAGGGGATCAAGTTCATTTGGACATCAAAATGTGAAGAAAGATTTCAAGAAATGAAATACCTCCTGACCCATGTAGCCATGCTAAATATTGCAGACCCGAATAATGATTTCCTTGTGTGTACAGATGCCTGCAAGGAAGGACTCAGAGGATTCCTTATGCAAGAGGGACGTGTAATTTCCTACACGTCTCGGAAATCAAATGAGCATGAGATCAATTATGTGACCCATGACCTAGAGTTGGATTCCATAGTACATGCCTTAAAAATGTGGAGGCACTACCTCATGGGAAGGAGATTTTTGCTTATGACAGACCATTGTGGATTGAGGCACCTGTTTGATCAACCAAATCTCAATGCTAGACAAGCTAGGTGGATGGCTCTTCTTAGTGAGTTTGATTTCAAAATCAAACACATCAAAGGAAAGGAAAATAGGGTGGTCGATGCCCTTAACAGAAGTATAAAAACAATTCATCTAGAAGTAGTAAGCACCTGTGAAATGGATGTCAGGGAAAGAGTCATAAATGCACAAGAGACAGATGCATTCTTCAAGACTGTGACCTCATACCTAAGATAAGAGCCTACAGGGCTGAAGTATAAAGGATACCAGATGCTCGAGGGAGGGTTGTTGACTTATAGAAACCGATTGTATATTCCCAACTGTGATGACTTGAAGAGGTTCATAATGGATGAACTACATAAGAAACCATATACTGGTCACCCAGGATATCAGAAGATGATCACGTCCACTAGGAAACAATTCTATTGGCCTGGG
The DNA here is from genome assembly GCA_010110895.2 of Picea sitchensis. Lineage (NCBI taxonomy): Eukaryota > Viridiplantae > Streptophyta > Pinopsida > Pinales > Pinaceae > Picea > Picea sitchensis. Next base: position 48,165 of record SNQJ01S0053313.1, read on the forward strand.
TTGAAGAAAGGCATAGCTAACTATCTAGCTAAGTGCCTAGAATGTTAGCAAGTTAAAGCAGAGCACCAGAATCCAACAGGATTATTACAACCCCTACCRATCCCAAAATGGAAATGGGAAACCATCTCCATGGATTTCATCACCGGATTACCAAAGTCGACCAAGMAAAATGATGCCATCATGGTCGTGGTGGAAAAAATGAGTAAGTCTGCTCATTTCATTCCTGTCAAATCAACTTGCAAGGCCATAGATATTKCTAACGTCTTCATGAAGGAGATATTTAGACTGCACGACATGCCCAAGGAAATTGTATCTGACCGAGATACCAAGTTTACTTCGAAATTTTGGAAACCCCTAATGGTCGGTTTGGAGACAAAATTGTTATTCAACACAGCTTATCACCCCCAAACTGATGGAAAGACAGAAAGAGTGAACCAAATAGTAGAAGACATGCTAAGGATACATGTAATGCATCATCCTAAGAAGTGGGAAGACTACCTACCATTGGTAGAGTTTGCCTAAAACAACGATTATCAAGAATCCTTGAAGATGAGCCCTTTTGAAGTCCTCTATGGTAGACAGTGAAAGATTCCAATCAGCTGGAGAAATCCAGTGGACAAAATTACAATCGGACCCGACATGCTAAAAGAAATGGAACAAAAAGTGTTTCAGATAAGAAAAAATATGAATATTGCTCAGGATAGACAGAAAAGTTACACCGACAGAAAGAGAACTCCGAGAGAGTTCAAGACCGGAGACCATGTCTATCTGAAAGTTAGACCCAGGAAGAGTTCTCTGAGAATGGGAGCCTGTGGAAAGTTGGCACCTTGGTATTGTGGACCCTTTGAAGTCTTAGATAGAGTGGGGCCTATAGCCTATAGGCTAACACTTCCTTCCATAGTAAAGGCACATAATGTTTTTCATGTTTCATTACTAAAGAAATATGTACATGATGTTAATCATATAATTGACTGGTTTGTGATATAGATGGAGTTGGAGGGATAATTCCTACCAGAACCCCAATGCATATTATACAGGAAAGAAACCTCACTTAGGAACCGAACCATTACACGGGTCAAGGTGAAATGGAAACACTTTGGCCCAGATGAGGTTACGTGGGAAATGTAAGATGCCATGAGACAAGCATATCCAATTTTGTTTACTTCTGTACATACATATCATGTTGATAGATAGAACATCGAGGACGATGATTCCTTTAAGGGGGAGGGAATTGTAACACCCTGCTTCCCCCAGTCTGTAAATATAACTATATGGGCTGAGGAACTATGGCAAATTTAAAAGTGTGAATGTTTGATTTGATGGACCTTGTGTAGAAGGTCGATGAATATAAATTATGATTATTTTAATAGAAAATGGTTACATGTTGCATGACTGCTGAAAGAGTGGATGTGCTAAGAGAGAGACCAAAAAATGTTGTGAAAGGTGGTGGAGGGGACCAGGAATGGTTTCATTAACCTCCACCAAACTAGTACCATGATGGAATTAATTTTCTCAGATCAGAACAACCCTCTAACCAGAAATGAATTCCCATCAGGTTCATAGGTGGGAAGGCCCCCTCAAGAGTTAATGAGGGATGGGGCAGAATTCCCATCAGTAAGGCTTCTGGACCTAACCAAAGACTGGGAGATTCGAGCCACATGAAGTCTTGCTGAGGGAGACAAGAAAGGAAGTGTGGTGGATAGAGGGAGACCTGTGGAGAAAATGCAGAGATGAGAGAGGAAAATCTCGGGTCCGAGGAAGGAATGAAAGAGGAAACAATGAGTTCTAATCACAGAAAATAGAGATTGAACCAGGAGAAGGAGAGTAACCTTCATCCTTATCTATTTTTGTATTGGGAGAAGGAGAGTAACCTTCGTCCCTACCTTCTGTTGAGCTAGAAGTAAGAGATTGAATCTCGAAGTATCGTGGCTTAAGCTCGGGGGTGGCCAGTGATAAATCCATTAGGAGTGACTAAGCCTATGGTTGGGTGGAAACGAGCATCCCTCTCAGTAGTTGAATCGCATTATATGGTTCTGATAAGTGTTTTTCTTGCCTTATGCTTTGAATTGTAAGTAATGGATGTATGCGAGTATTTATATGTCTATAAAGGGTTATTTATCTATGTTAAATGATTAAGTTATGAATATGCGTTCATTCCCTTGAGAACCTATATGTCTGCTTGATTTTCCCATACGTCCATGTTTAGTCACTCAAAGGCACTTTCCCAGGGAGCTACATCACCGTTCTGAAGTCAGATCAAGCCTCTTGGCATAGTTACCGTCATGGTAAACCCACAATTTACCTTGCCTTGACTTAGAGCTTAAAGCCCTGTAAGTTGGGAAGGTGTTCCCTTCAAACCAATAGTCTAGGAACCCTGGAGTTTGAAGCTCCGAGATGTATAATTGTTGTGAGCCATTGATCCACATCAAGAAGTGACCAAGCATCGAAGAACCAGAGTAGAGGAATGCCAAGAGGGTGAGAAGAATTTCCTTTTAGGAAATCCTTCGAATTGAGTTATTGAAATCCCCGAACGCAAGGAGTGTGTGGGAAATCAAAATCATTTAAGGATCACGCTCAGAAGGGATAGAACTTATCATAAGTGTTGATGATATCCAAGAGTAGGACTCGTAGGAGGAGAAAAGTTTTAAAACCTTTGAAGACTAATAGGAGCGACAATGGTCGTTGGATCGCAGTGAAAATGATCGACAGTCGTCGGATATGAGGAAGGTGCACGAGTCTTAACGTTCGCATGCATGGGAGAGATAACCTGTCAAGTTTTAAGAATCAAAGTTTCTGAAGCCTGAAGAACCAGAAACCCAAAGTAGAATCTCAGTCGTCCGCTCGCAGGAACAGATCTGAGCCGTCAGATTGTTTGGGGTAAACTTCAAGCGTCAGATCACCAAAGTGGATCTAAACTGTCAGATACTGTGAGTCTGGGAGGAGGAAAGTTTGAAACTTGATATTCCCGAAGCATGAAGATCCGAAGAGTCGTGAGTCGTATATTGGTATGGGGACACTTGTTAATATATTGAGATCTCTGGGAAGATTATAGTGGTGTTTCAGTTTGAGAACTGAGATTTACGAACCCCGAAGGCCCGAAGACTCGAAGTGAACTTGGACCGACAGATCTAAGGGAGACGTGGCATGAATCCATGAACTCCGGTTAAAGTGTTGAAGTGATTCATAGCCATTGGATTCAGAGGACACGTGGCGCAAATCCGTGAACTCTGGGTAAAGTCCCAAAGTGATTCATAGCCGTCAGATTCAGAGGACACGTGGAGAAAATCTATGAGCTCCGGGTGAAGACCTAAATTAATCCTCAATTGTCAGATAAGGAGGACACACGTCTGAGGATTGTAGCCTTCAGATAAAATTCACTGGGGAAAAGGTTTGAGATTTTAGATCTCAGGAGTCTGAAACCCGAAGGAGATCTCGACCATCGATCGAGAAGAGGGTTGGAGGACCATTGATTTGGGTTAAATGGTCAAACACCCAAAGTTGAAGAAATATCATTGATTGAGTAGGAAAGGTGTCTACAAATCAAAAACTCTGAAAGTTTGAAGTACGGAAGAAGCAGGGTTTGAGATTTCAAAACCCTGAAGTCTGGAATTGTGAAGAGATCACAGTCATTGATCTAGGAGGGACAGATCTGGTCCGTATATTTGAGAGGCACAGATCTGATCTGTCAATTCAGATAGTATCGTCAAGATCATGAGATCGACGATCCCGTAGCATTGTAGGGACATGAGTTGCACGAAGTTTAAAATATCGAGGGTAGGCTGCAATTCGAACCGTGGTTTCGTCAGGACGACATGTGGAGACTTGAGGATGATTACAAGCCCAAAAGTAGTTTGACCCCAAACCGCTTGTGGTCATGCTTGCAATCACGTGGTCATCACCAAGGTCATATCCGAGTAGAGGCCAAGAGAAAAGGGGCTAACGCCAACTCTGAGACTTCACTGAAGCGAGAAGGAGAAGGTCACAGGTATCATAAGACCTGCAACAGAGGCTGAAAACACATGTGTTTGATTTAGAGGTGAGACCATCATGGTCTCAAAGTCTCGTTTGATTTAGACTCGGAGAATCTTGACCGGAGGCTCGGGATGAGTCCTGGACTCTCCAAATTAGAACCCATAGAGAGAAAGAGGATTTTTTCCTGTAAGGAGGACATATTTTTTTATTTTTTTTATTTTTTTTTCTTTTCCCCATCGTGGGTGTGTTACACAGTCACTGAAAATGGACAGTGGCTCCCCTGGACATGGCCTCCTTCACTGGTGTCCTTGGGCTCCTTGGATCTCTCTGGAACTTCCCTGTAGAAAAATCTACAATAAAAGTCTCCAAATTCCTTTGAAACCTATACCAATGGCTTCTAAACATCCAAAAACCCCTAGCTGGGCTTTTTCGGCACCTGGTTTGGCCAAGAAACGAAGGAGATAGACCTCCTGGAAGTTTTCTCCTTCAAGCTTGTTGTCTCTAGTTCGCCAAATTGCACCTCTGTGTGAGTAACCTAGATTCTAGGCGTTTCCCGTGCCTAAACCCATCACCCACACATATTTCTATAAATCATGCCAAAATGTTGCACAGTTAGGGGACTAGCACCGAAACTGCGGAGGTGTTGGACACGTGGTCCATGTTACCACGTCCCAGTGTGTATTTTGGAATCCATTGCAAACTGCACATGGATGTGACAAGTGGCAGGCGCATGGTTTAACCATTTGAAAACTTGTTCCATAACTCTATGTAGTATTGTCACATGGGGGCGTATACAACCAGGGGTTGGGGCTAAGCCCCAACTCGGACCCCGTTGAAACTTTAAACATACACAAATTTAAATAATTGTGAATACACTATATGTTAAGAACCATTACGTGGGTGGGATGGTAGCCCAACCCACACCTAGTCACTTGCCACCTGGGAAGGTCCGGGGTTCGATCCCTGTGGACTCCAACATATCATTTTTAACCATAACAGGGTGCCACGTGGCAGCCTGTGCCTGGGCCACGTGGCACCATACAACTTGCCAATAAAATGCCACATGTCGTTAATTCATTTGCCCATGTGTCTGCCACTCAACACTTTCCAACTCAACACTGACACTTAACCTGCCACATGTGGTTCCACACCCTTCCACGTCAGCCTGTACGGATTGTATGGACTGTACAGTCAACAAAATTTTGCTTGTTTGGAAAAATGAACAGAACACGATATCTCACTCATCCTATGTTCGTTTGAACCCATTCAAGTTGTGTTGGTTTCATGGGTTCATGAAGATGAGGGCTATACACCTGTCCATTTTGAAGTGATTCCGAGCACTTTTATTTTTGGGCTAATTTTTTACCCCTGGTCCAGATTCTGATTAATCGAACCTCGATATTTGATCTTGGTCATTGATTTCTGGAGATGAATGGTCATGATCTAATCGATTCAAAAGTTAATATTTTATGTAAGGTTCCATAGCTCTTCTGCTCACTTTCATTCTAACTAAGTGATAACATCTTTTCAATATAAATAGTTTGAACTCTGTTGTCCCAACAAATGTGGGATATATTGACTTTTCTATTTCTTCTATAGATTGTTCTGCAACAATTCTATTCACATCTTTAGCTTTGTGTAGAATAAGCATTGAATGGTGACCATTCTCTTTCACAATCCACATTGTCGGATTTGTTTTATTCTTATTCTTTGATTTCTTGCATAGTTGTTTTCTCATATAGAGACTTATTGACACACTGAAGCATACAACATACAATCTTCTTTGTTACAAAGTTGTCTTCATTCAGCTTCCAATATCACCATACTTGCGCAACCCAAGTTCTCTGGGTTGATTTTTTGTAATCAACATATCTTTATACATAAATACATTCCTGCCCAGAAAACATTCTCCTCGTATTCTGGACACTTACTTTGTTTATGTTTTGTTCCTCTTTTCCTTTATTCATGCAGAGCCGATCATGGCGCTTCTTGATCTCTTCTTTGGTCATATCAGTCTGAATGATTCCTCTTTGGTTTTTACTGGTTTTGGTTTGATCCTTGGACCCGTCAGTCCAAATATGATGTTAATGACATATGCTCAGTCTACTTGTGATCTCAATGACATATGCAAAATCTTGTCAGCTCATTGTATCCCCTTATCATTGATAAAAATCAGTCTCCTCCTACCTGTAATATCAATAACATCCTTTGACATCAATGAAAACACATTTTCAACAATATCCCCTTATGTTATTGAAGGAAATACTTAGTTATCTTGATGCTCCTCTAATTCCCGCAAGTCTCCCCCTTTGACATCAATGACAAAGGGATATTCTTCACTGTAGCAAGTAATATTGCCTGCTTCTCCCCCTGAGCATGTGCTTCTTCGTGAGGCTTTCTAAAGTAACTCCCCCTTACATTGTACTCTTAATTTTATTTTCTACAACCAACGACCTTCCCTCTTTTGGCATCTCCCCCTAAGCTTGTGCTTCTTCATGAAGCTTTCATTACATTCTTGTTCTTTATCTATAGGCTCTTTTCTATAAATTCTTTATAATTTTGAATTCTTCCTTTCATTTTGTTCTTTGTTGTCCATCTGCAACTTATCACATCTTAATGTGCCTTGATTCTTCAATCTATTGTATTCCTTCATAGTTTCTAGGGGATCTTCTAATATTTGATTATCATCATACTAATTCATTTCTGCAAGCAACAATAGTATCTAATAGATGCTCACAACAAATTCATCAAGGGCTTCATCCTATTCACTTTATTTGTATAGAGATGTCATAATGTTGTTCATAGACCCCATCAATCTACAATATATCCTTTGAAATTTATTATCTACAGAGTCCTCCAATATTATTGTATGTCTGGACATAGCATGTTGTTCATTAATTATACCACTATGTTGACCAAGGCCTGCATATATATAGATGTTATATCTCCTCCAAAAAATGATTCCTTAATTTTAGGAACTATGTAACCATGTGTTTTCCACTCACTATGGTTTGTTTTCTACAATTCCTGCATAATTCATCTTTCCAAAAACTTCATGTCATTTCAAACAAATAGAACCATGGAACATTTCCATGGATGGTTTTAACTTAGTCAAATATGCTTATGCATTTTATTATAGCTATCATCAACCCCAATTTGATTATCTCTCGTTCACATCTCAATAGAAGACTACAGATCTTAATTTGTTGTATCTTCCTTGCTCAAACATTGTCTTCTATGTCACAGTCACATCATGATTGTGAATACAAATCATTTCAACTTCTTTCTAACAGTTTATTACTATCATCCTTGTGGAAATTTAGTCCAGAGTTTGGAGAAGGACCTTCTTGTAATCGTCTTGCAAAACTTGATCCAATATCTTCCTCGTTGAGTGCTTCAATTTCATGCTTCATCATTTCCTTTACCCGGGATTGTGTTTCAGAAGCCTTCTTCTTTGATTCTTATTTTATCATGGACCTCATTACCAATGGACTAAATTGTGATACTTACTTTATCATACATTCATGGGTTGCTCGGATCTTGTTGGCTTCTTTACTTGGATGCTTAGGGTCTCTCTTTGTTATTTTTTTCTTATGATTGCTTGGACTGGATGCATTCACTTCCTTCTTTCTCTTATCAACAATATTCTTCCATTGTTCAGATCTAGTTCCTTTTTCTTCACAACAACGTATCTTCCAACTTCATGGTCATCTCCTTCATGTCCCATTATTTTCAAAAACGTCTCCTTATTCTTAGAACTATCATCTTCTTCTACCTCTCTTATCGAGTTCTCTTCAAATATATCTTTAGGATGTTGATTTTATTCTTTGGTCTAATTGGAATTATTTATGCATGAATCCATTTCCCTGGTCATACCTTTTATAAACTCTGGTCCACTAATTTTGTGACTTGATATTTCATTTTAATCTAGGAGTGCAGTTTGCACCATCATGGATATATGTCCTTCTTGTTGTTGTTTCTTCTTCCAAACTTTTGTAGTGTATTTCTTCTGTTTGGTGATGACATTTTGTTATTTGTTTTGTGCATACCAAGCTAGTTCACATTATTTATCATTTCCATTTTCTTCTTTTCTCTTCCATACCTTTTTATATCTTGGTTTGGAAGGTTCTGTCATGATGCTTCTACAATCTCGTGCTATGTGTCCATAGTTATTGCATTTGTAACATTCAACTTTGCAATGTAGGGGAGAAAATGAATTGTAGTTTCTATCAACAAATACATGAAAACTTCTAGTCTGGTTGTTCATGTGATCATCCTCGTGATTGTGAGATATTCTACTTCTATTTCTCAGATAATTATTTATTTCCTGGATTCTGCTATCTATTTCCTTATGACCAAATTTTTTTAAACAATAGCCAAGCAAAAAATGTTGATACCTGGTTGTAGAGAGTCTTCTTAATGGATCAACTCTTCTAAACTCATCATTATCTTTCTTGAATGAGAAACCAGACTCTTGTTGGTCATGATTCTTTTCTCTGCTGCCTCTATGACTTATAGGTTTCTCTTAAATATTACTTGGTAGTTTGAAACTATTTTTTTCTTTAATGTGTTTCTGATTGTGGTCATACCCAATACCTATATTGTCACTGGGAGATATTTGTTGATTGAGGATGTCTTCTAAGGGCAATGAACTCTTATCAAACTTCAAGTTTGTGGCAACTGTCCTTTTTAATTCTTCTCTTAGTGAAAGGATCTCAAGTTCTTTCTTTTTACAAGATTCTTCCTTTTCTTTTAGTAGTGTCTTTTGTTCATCGATGATCCTTTCGACTTCTTCAATACTTTTTGTCATCTGTCTTTTTGAAGTCTGATTATATTCTTGAGATTTTTGCATCTGACCTTTCAAGAATTGGTTCTCCTTTCTTAACTTTGAGAGCTCTACTTTAGTTTTCATGTTTTCCAAACTTAACTTCTCCAATTATTTCTTTAAGAAGCCAATTTCAACTTCTTGAATATCACAAACCTTTTATTTTTCCTTTAGTTGGATATTCATTATTTCTTCTATCCTTTTTGTCTCTTCTAATTCTTTCTTTAGGGAGGAAGTTTGTGCTTCAAGTATCTCACATCGTTGATCCTTTTCTTTTAGTTTCTTGTCTATTAGTTCATTTGTTGCTTCTGCTTCTTCAATTTGGTCTTCAATTATTTTTTCTTTATCTTCAAGAATTTCTTACAGTTGCTTCTTTAGTAATATATTCTCTCCTCTGAGATTTGTGATTTCATCTTGATCACATATAGGTTCTCCTTTATGTTCAACTGTCTCATCTTTACACTTTAGAAATTCACCTTTCAAATTTATATTCTTTTCTTTGAGTTTGTCTATTTCTTCTAAGGCACAGATGAGTTTTACTTCAAAGGTTCACTTCAGCCTCAATCTCATGATTTTCTTCAACTTCATTATTACTGTCATCAGAATAGTTGTTGTCCTCATTGGTATATAGATTCTCCCCATGTTTGTGGGATTTTATTTTATTCACACTCTATTGATGGTCAAAATTGACCACCATGTTCAACATTATAAGGAGATCACTCGGTCAAGGCCCCAATTAGGCCCTTATCCGTTTGGTATGGTGATTCCGACCAATATAAGGGTTCGATAACCTCTTATGAATTGCTCCTCGAAAGGAGACTTTCCTTGTAGCTCTTCTAAATGTAAACTAAATGCAATTTAAACTAGAATGCAACAACAACAACAAAAACAACATATCCTAATTAAGAAAGAGAACAATCCCTTCCTTGATCATGAGCAAGATAAAACTTATAATGAAAATGAGATAAAATATTAACTATTGATAACAATTAATACAAATACATATTAATCTAATGTTAGTAAAAATCTTAGGGATAGATTACACCCTAATTTTGTGAATTTTGAATTTTGTGAATTAAAACCCTAGCCATACAATCTGGTAAAAATCCTCTTTTATCCTTCAGATTACACCTGACATGCTTGTAATTATCTTAGGGACAGATTACCACGTAACAGTAAAACTTTAAATCGATGATTGGATCGCAACCATTATTCCAACGATTTGAATCGATGCTTCTCACATTAAATCTGGAAACACTATTCATACGTGGCATCTTTCATAGTGATCTCAAGAGCGACGGTTTCTGTGTCTGTTCCGATCTATCCTTTTCTTTCTTTGTAATCCGGTTATAGTGATCTTGTGCAATCTTCCACATCGATCTCATTTAACAAATTTATTCCACATGACATGCAAAAGTTAAAACAAAAACTCAAAAGATCATTATAACCTTCGATCATGAATTGCAAGAGATTCATGTTTCTGATAAATTATTCTGGCATCGAAGCATGTTTCTGAGGTGGGTTTTCAACAGTTTGAAGAGATTCATCACTCATCCCTAGCAAATCGACCTGCAAAAATTCTTCCTGTGAGTTGGCATAACAACAAATGTGGTCAGCCTCCTTCTTGATAATATTCTCCCAAACGGTTGAGTTTCTGGGAAAATCCCTTCTTGTTAAGGTAATTTACCCTGTTTATGAAGTGGGTTTTCGACTGTTTCTCCATATTCCTCTTGGTTTTCTTAGAATCTAAGTTTTAATTCAGCCTCCTGAAATTGACTCGAAATTTAATCTGACTCACTCACATCATGAATTTTTCAAATATCTTCACTTTATGAGAGGACACTCTAGAAGTTAAATAAAGTGGTCTGTTTTGGAAGTGGGTTTTTGTTAAGGTCCTAACCCGCACATAGGTAGATCAATGTATTCGGATGTAATAAAGGT